>CM044008.1:43933615-44213615 GCA_024085815.1 Flaveria linearis | reverse complement strand
GGTGAGCTCTTATGGTTCTCCCTTAAAAAATGACTCAGGCCCATAAAACTCAGATAGGTATTTGACCTGTTTTCCATTCTTGAGCGCCACTGTTGTTATTTCTATATAAGCAAACTCATCCGGGTGATTACCCTCAAGTAACAAGTAGAGCTCATCCTTCCTGATTTCCTCAAGCCTCTTATACACCAACCCCATTTTCACCATTCTGTTTTGCAGCATCTTTTATGGGGGCATATTTGATGTATAGGCCTTCTTGAAATCTTCAAGGATCTCCCAGGGTGATACTACAATGGCAAGTGTGATCACTGCATCTACAATCTTTTTCACTTGCCCATTATGTCTCTGAGGGATGTTTTTCGTTTGGATACTATGAGATACCCTGGGATCAGGCCAAATCCTCACTCTCTCCTTTTGATATTAAAATGTATGCTTGAGAGTGTATAGTCTCTGAGCTTGTTTCCTCATGTTTATGATTGATGAGGAAGCTGCATGTGCTTTGTCAACCCTTTTTAACAATTCCCCGTCATGGTGTTTATGAAGCTCTTCTTCTTCTAGCTTCACTTTCATAGTCTGTCTTTGGAGCTCAGGAGTAATTGTTAGAGGGTGACTTTTGGCCTTAGGCAATGACATGGCAGTCGAGATTGGCAGCCTATCTTCTTCCTCATCATAATCATCATCTTCTTCTTCTAGCCTCAACACCCTACTCTTCCTCTTCAGGGGTGCATCATCTGCTATTGGTTTTGTGGGTAAGGGAGTTGGTTTTGATGGTTGTGGTGTCGTTTGTTTTGGTGTGGGAAATTGGGTAGGCTGTTCTAGCAGTTTGGATGTGAGTGAGGCTTTGGTTTACTTGGCTAGAGCAGTCCTGTTCCCAGCACCAGCTTCACTTAGGGCTTCTATGACCAGCCCTTTAGTGAATACCTCAGACGAACAGATCTTGGTGGTTATTGCCAAGATGCTATCCCTGGGCCATGATTTGATCTCCATGACTGATCTCCCTAGATGCTTCAAAGTGAACCTGGCCATAGCTTCAAGTCTTGCCTTTTCTTCAGTACTATAGCCAGTCCATCGGTTTTCTATCTCTTGAACCTCTAACTTCCAGATCTCTGAGTCAAGTTGAGCAGTATCGAAGCCTTGCCTAAACAATTGATCAATGATGTTATCCATTGATCTGCTGTGTTGGGCATCAGCTTCCCTGATCATATCATCCAACTTCTTCTCAGTCTCCTTTTCTCCCTTCTTCTTTTTGTATGTGACATGAAAGTCTTTTTCACTTTCAGCCACTTTCTCCATTTCAGTTCCCTTTGCACTCTCCTTCTCTTTCTTAATCTCCTCTACCATTTCCCTCTCAGTAGCCACCTCCTTTTCTACTTCTTTCCCTTTCTCCTCCTCAATCCTCTTCCTCTTGATTGCTTTCACTGACTGAGTCTCCCCCTTTTTGGTTGCATTAGTTGCAGGGGTGTGACTGTCAGAAAGCCTCTTAGTCACAACAGCATCCACCAGTGGTTGTATAGTAAAGGGAAGCCTCTCATCAAGGGTTTTAATCACAATGTCAGTGATAATGGGGGTGATAAGAGGCAAGGAAATTTGAAAAATAGCAACCATTTGCTCAGAGGGGTTCTGTCCCTGAGCAATGGTGCCAGAAGCAGAGGCTGGTGGCTGAGATTTTAGGAGTGGATTTGTGTGTGGTGGGAGACCTTTAGATGAATGTGCCATCTGTGGGTTTATGATGGCAGATGGACTTGATTCTTGAGTCATCTTAGCAAATAGCTCTTTGAGTCTACTCACCTCATCCTCAAGAATGGTATTGTGAGCTAAAACGTCATAGAAGAAGCTCAGGTCATCATCTGTTGTAGCTGAATCACCTGACCTCCTGATTAAATCAGGATGTACATGTGCTGAGTGTGGCTCAGTAATCACATATGCCCCTTTGTCTTGGTACTGGGGACTTCCTGCCTTAGGAGAAGATCCTTCAGCGGCAGTTGCCTCTGGTGAAGACTTAGATATGTTACCAGCTTCATCCTGTTCATTTGCTGAAGCAGGGGAAGTGGCAGCCTCGCTAGATGTTCTTATCTCCTCTTCCATACTAGGAGATAGAACATTGTATTCCCTGTGCTGTGGGATCTCATCAACACTTGGATCCTCCCTCTCATTGGTTGGGGTTTTCCCAGTTGTTATAGGTGCCTAGGGAGAGGGTGGAGTGTTAAGATGAGTCAGCGCTTCTGCTATGATGAATGTTAGGCTTTGAGGGGCGGTTGCAGTAGGAGATGGGGTTGAAGCAGTTTGCACCTGGGGAGATTGGTGCTTTTCAATGGCAACCTCCTCAAGTGAGAAAGGTTCCAGATGTGTGGGTGCCCCTGATGTGGTTGCATCAGGATCCTGTTGAGAGGATGCCTGAGCGGTTGTGGTAGGTGGAGTCGTGGTAACTGCTAGGAGAATACTGCCAGCAGTTACTGCCTGCCTTGGTTGTGCAGGGGCATCCTCAGGGGACTCATCTCCCTGAGTAGCCTTTTTTGGCGTTTTGGTTTTGGGTTTGGTGGGGACTTTGGATTTCGAGGTGAAGGCTGTGGGTTCCAGCTGCTTGGGTTTTCGCAACTTGGCAGCCTGTTTAAGTGTTTGGTCAGAGTTGTGCCTGGAGTATACTTCAGGCAATACAGCCATAGCAGGGACTCCAAGGCCAACAAGTCCCTCAACACTCAGCTGGTTCTCAATAATGGGCATTATGAACCGTGGATATAATATCCACCGGTTAGCAAGAGTTTTTAAGGCCATATCTTTGAGTTCTAAAAATATTATTTCAGAAAAATTTAAATTTTGTTGCCCAAGGATAGAGAACAATACCTGCTGCCACCTAGATGACATTTGATCCCAAAAGGAAGTCTTAGGGGCTAAGAAACATTCATCGTGTGAAATATAAGGCGTTCAGCATCATGGAAATGCTTCTTGAGGATGGTAGAATCATGTAGATCACCCTGGTATCCATGGTGGGCAAAGGATAGATCAATTGTGCCCTTTGGATATCCAGTGGGGAAGGTGGCATCATTCAATTTTAGGGTTTGGCGAATGATTGCAGGAGTGATGACCACCTTATGGTTGTTGACGAACGACTGGAGAGAGACCTCGGTGTCATTCTCCACAGTGAGGGTGACGTTCCTCCAGAACTGGTGTAGGGATTCGACATATATGGTCGGATTGAGAAGAAAGGCCGTTTTGTATTGGGAATCGACCATGAGATCAATGGCATTATCAAACTTGGTCCAAAAGGGTGATTTGGTAAGGTAGACAACGCAGTTGTGTCTTGGTTTGAGCTGCATGGTTGCCATTAATGTGAGGAGAGAGGTTTCAGAGTTTTTGAAACATTAGGTTATGAGAAAATGGAAAACTCTGAAGTTAGGGTTAGGTATTTATAAGGTATGGTGATGAAACAGCTGAAAGAAAATGACTAAAGGTTTTGGTGAAACGACTTAAGACTTGTTGTTAATCATCAGTAGTTGAAAACTACTGAAGATATGGTTTTCATCTTCAGACGTTGTAAACAACTAAAGACTTGGTGTTAGTCATCAATAGTTGTAAACTACTGAAGACATGGTTTTGGCTTCAGTTGTTGTAAACAACTGAGGACTTGGTGTTAGTCATCAGTAGTTGTAAACTACTGAAGACATGGTTTTGTCCTTCAGTTGTTGTAAACAACTGAGGACTTGATGTTAGTCATCAGTAGTTGTAAACTACTGAAGACATGGTTTTCTCCTTCAGTTGTTTGGATATAAAACAGCAGATGTTGAAATCAGCTGAAGAGTAAATTTACTCATCAGCTGTTGTCGTCAATTTAGTTGTTTCATTCTGACCTCAGCATTTACTCATTAGACTTTGTCTGATTTTCAGATGTTTCATTGGCCTTCAGCTCTTGTGAATATTTATTCTTCAGCTCTTGTGAACAGATGTTCATAAGATCTGATGAAATAAATTCTTCTTCAGAGCTTGTGAACAAATATTGTCCGCGGTACTTATGTATAAACTTTACCCATCAGTACTCGTGAACAAGATTTGTTCTTCAGTACTTATTTGTTGAAATAGGCATCAGTAGTTATACTCACATCAGTAGTTGTAACTACATCAGTTGTTTTCAACAAATAATGCACTTCAGTACTTTGAAGTATTTTCGTCTTCAGTAGTTATGAAAAAATGCTGAAGACTAAATAACTCATCAGTACTTATTTTTGACTTTTGTATACTAATGCTCACCAGTACTTGTCTGATCAGCACTAGTATTAGTCAATTTATTCCAGCTGAAGCATACCAAGCCTTAGCACCAGATTTTGAAAAGTGGCACTATCTAACGGCTTAGTAAATATATCTGCAAGCTCATCCGCACTAGGCACAAACTTTGGATCAATTAGACCTTTTTCATAGCAATCCCTAACAAAATGATGTCTGATCTCAATATGTTTGGTCCGAGAGTGCTGGACTGGATTCTTAACAATACAAAGAGCTGAAACACTATCCATTAGTAATGGAGTCTTAGTCTATGTAATGCCATAATCCAATAATTGATTCTAAAGCCAGAGTACCTGGGATGTACAACTTGCAGCAGCAATGTACTCTGCTTCACCAGTGGATGTAGCAATTGATGTTTGTTTCTTACTCTGCCAAGAAACTAAACAATGGCCTAGGAATTGGCATCCTCCAGAAGTTGATTTTCTGGTCACTTTGCACCCTGCATAATCACTATCAGAGAAAGCAACTAATTTGCAAGAATGCCCAGTGGAATACCAAAGACCTAGATATTGAGTGCCTTGCAAGTATCTAAAGATCCTTTTGACTACAATCAAATGGGATTCTTTAGGTGCAGCCTGAAATCTAGCACAGACACAAGTTGCAAACATAATGTCTGGTCTAGAAGCTGTAAGGTACATCAAGGACCCAATCATACATCTGTAAAGGTTTCATCAACCGCTTTACCTTTCTGATCAACATCCAGTTGTGTGGTGCTGCTCATGGGAGTAGAACAGGGCTTACAGTTTTGTAAATCAAACTTATTCAAAAGATCATTTGTATATTTGGACTAATGAATGAAGGTTCCATCAGCCCTTTGTTTGATTTGCAAACCCAGAAAGAACTGTAATTCTCCAATGGCACTCATTTCAAACTTTTTCTACATCAGCTTTGTGAATTCATCATACAACTGTGGATCAGAGGATGCAAAAATAATATCATCAACATAAATTTGAACAAGTAGCTTATGATGTCCCACTTTCTTTATGAATAAAGTTTTATCAATGGAGCATCTAGTGAAATTATTTTGTAGAAGAAAATTTGATAATGTTTCATACCAGGCTTTAGGAGCTTGTTTCAACGCATAAAGAGCCTTATCAAGCTTATACACCCAATCAGGATGTTTATTATCCTCAAAACCTGGTGGTTGACACACATAAACCTCTTCTTTTATTTTACCATATAAAAAGGCACTTTTGACATCCATTTGAAAAACTTTAAGATTGTGTAAGGCAGCATAAGCTAAGAAGAATCTAATTGCCTCCAGTCTGGCTACAGGGGTAAAGG
Source organism: Flaveria linearis (assembly GCA_024085815.1). Taxonomy (NCBI): domain Eukaryota; kingdom Viridiplantae; phylum Streptophyta; class Magnoliopsida; order Asterales; family Asteraceae; genus Flaveria; species Flaveria linearis. The sequence goes on along the minus strand of CM044008.1, from coordinate 44,208,059 downwards.
TTTCATCATAATCGATGCCTTCTTCTTGTGCAAACCCCTGTACAACCAGCCTGGCCTTGTTCTTAACAATTTGGCCCTTTTCATCTGTTTTTTTCCTAAACACCCATTTAGTGCCTATTGCACACTTACCTTGGGGTAAAGGAACTAGCTCCCACACTTGCTGCTTTTTGAACTGAAGAAGCTCAAGCTGCATGGCTTCAACCCATCCATTGTCTCTTAAGGCAACATGATAATTTTTTGGCTCTTGCTGACTGATGAAGAGAGCATAGAAGCAGAAATTGGACAATTGGCTTCTGGTTAAAACTCCAGCATTGATAACACTAATGTTTTGAGACATTGGGTGATTCTTCAGCTCTTGATAAACAATAAGATCTGTGCAAGTGTTTGTAGGACCTCCAGCAACAGATGGTAATGCAGATTCTTGAAACCATGTTGGAGATGGCAACTCAAATGAAGTAGATGATTCAGAAATCTCATCAGTATTTGTTGTGGATGGAGCTGCTGAAGCTATAGGAGCATCAGGTTTAGATGACTCAGGCAGTTGGTCACTACACCTGAAAAGGTGAGTACTGTCTACATCATTATCAATACCACCAGGTGGAGAACTGTTGACAGGAGCAACAGCTGGAGGATGATAAGGAACATATTGCAGTATGTCAAGTTCAAATAACTCCACAGGGTTTTGTGGAATCTTGTCCTTTGGAGATTCATTAAACTTCACGTGCAAAGTTTCTTCAACTATATTTTGTTCTGCAGTTGAAAACTCTGTATGCTTTGCAAGTAGATGAATAACCAATAAAATACCCTGCATCCACCTTTGATTCAAACTTCTGGAGTGGATTGCTTGTGTTGAGAATGTAACAGGGACACCCAAATGCTTTAAAGAATGAAATCAAAGGGGCCAAATGATGTAGTACTTCATAAGGAGTCTTCACCAACGTTTGATTCACTAACACTCTATTGTGCACATAGAAAGCTGTGTTGACAGCTTCAGCCCAAAAGGTCAGTGGCAAACCTGAATCAGTCAACATTGACCTTGCAGCTTCAATAAGGGTCTTGTTCTTTCTCTCCACCACTCCATTTTGTTTAGGAGTTCTTGGAATGCTGAACTGCCTCTTGATTCCCTTTGACAGGTAGAAGTCATCAAGTGTGTGATTTCTAAATTCTGTCCTATTATCACTCCTCACACACTTGACTGGAAGGGAATACTGCTTCTCCACATATAACACAAAGTTCATAATAGCTTTTGCAGCTTCATCTTTGGAATGCAAGAAGAAACTCCATACAAATCTGGAGTAATCATCCATAATTACCACACAGTATTTCTTCTTTGCCATGCTCATCACTCTGACAGGACCAAAAAGATCCATATGCAATAATTGCAAGCAGGCAGTGGACTTTGGCTCTTCTATTGGAGTAAATGAGACTTTGTGTTGCTTCCCTTTAAACAAGCAGTGCAGTTGTCTTCACATTTGAACTCCTTCATAGGCAACCCTCTTACTAAACCATGGTCTATCAGCTGGTTCATGTTTTTGAGATTCACATGACCCAGCCTTCTTTGCCATAGAGTAGATTCTTGAGGAGAAGCCTTGGAGAATAGGTAAGGATAGCCTTTTAGATCTATTTTCTTGGAAAGATCTAAGGCGTATACTCTTCCTGTCTTGTTGGCCTTCAGGAGAGTATAATCATCCAACACCTTGTCAATCAAACTCAGAACTGTGGATGACAGAATCCTGCAGTTCTGACTGGTGAAAAGAGCAACATGGCTTTTATCACACATTTGACTGACACTCAAGAGGTTGTACTTGAGATTCTCCACATGGTTAACATCATCAAACCTTATTTCCCCATTGGAAACAAAGCCTTTGCCGATGATGTAACCTTTAGCATCATTTCCAAAAGAAACAAACCCCTTCTTTCCTTGAGAGTAGTCATTAAGAAGAGAGCTGCTCCCTGTCATATGCATGGATCCTCCACTGTATACATACCAGATGCTTCTTTGGCATGTTGAAGAACCCGGCATTCATCACAACAAATTAGTTAGTTTTTGAGAACCAAACCTTTTTGGTTTTAGGTCTGTTCTCATCAACAGATGTAACAGTAACTTGTTTGTTATGAGTAACAGCCTGAGGTGATGGAGATGGTGTAGAAGAGGATTCCTTTGGATTGGATTTCCTTTTCTGTGGTTTTAGCACAGGAGCATCTAATTGGTTGACTCTCCCCAATAGATGTTGAACCATCATAACAAGTTGTGTCTGATTTTGTGATAAAGCCTTCAGCTCATCAGACACACTAGTACTTGAGTTTGATGGATTCCTATGTTGTACCATCTTCCTTTGAGCAACCTCTTTTGTTGCCTGATTAACCCCTTCCTTTTTGGATTTCTTTTTGGACTTTGGGGTTATAGGTTTTGATGTTGCTGGTACAAACTTGGTCTCAAACTCAGTTTTCATTTTGTTCATTTTCTTTTTAATGTTCTCATTTTGGTTGAGTTTGGAGCCCTTTTTATACCAGCAATCATCAGTAAGATGATTAAATAAGCCACATATTTTACATGGCTTTTTCTTCATCTTTAGTTGATCATCTGCTGAAGAAGATGAAACTACAGAAGACTTGTTCTTCAGTAGTTTTCTATCAGTACTTGCAGTTTTCTTCCTTTTAGTACTTGCTTTCCTGATATCTTCTTCAGTAGTTTTCAAACCTTTCTACTTGCGGTTTTCTTCTCTTTAGTACTTGTAGTAGTTTGTGTTTGTTCTTCAGGTGTTATAACTTGCTCTTCAGTACTTTGTGAGATAACACCTAAAGTGATCAACTTTTTGATCATGTGAGTGTCAGCATTTGAACCATCAGCTGTTTCAGTATCAGCTGATTGGTTTTGTGATGAATTAATGTTGACTTCAACCTCTGATGGTGCTTTATCAGAGAGTAAATCACATGATGAGAAGGATTGGTTATTGCTTTCTCCTTCAGATTCTACTTTTGCTCTGGAAGTAAAATTTGTAGGAGGAGCAGTGTGATTACAACCAATGCTAAACTTCACATTGGAAGCTGATTGCTTGCTGAGAAGCATTTTAAAACCCTTGCAGGATTTTACCCAGCGATCACATTCTACCTAGGTAGCTGCAAGTGTTTCCTTGAGGTCTCTATACTTCTCTAGAAGTACCTCTTCCCTAGCCTTATCATCAGTGATTTGGCATTTAAGTTTGTAAATCTCATCATTTTTATCATTCAAAACAGACTCAAACTCAGCTTCACTTTTGGAAAGTGCCTTTTCTAGCTCAAGATTTTGGTTGGTTAAAGCTACATTTGCCTCTCTAATAGATGCAAATGTGACTATGCATGATTCAGAACATAACTTGGCTTTGGCCTCTGAAGATACCTATGATACCTGTTATATGAAGGCTTTTGAGGATGAGCTATCAGCAGACTCCAGGGCCATGAGAGCAAGGTTTCCAAAAGGATTATCTCCTCCATGTTGACTTGCATAAGGAAACAGTTGTTCATGACCAGACATATCATCTGGTAAACTGCTCCGGTCAACAACTCCTGGGGTGAAAAAGATGTGTTGTTAAGGTTGAGATTGTTGATGAGATTGAGATGATTGAGGCTCAGGAAAAGCATGTGGTTATTGAGAAATGGGTGCTTGAACTTGACTGGTCTGTGGCATGTAGAAATAGGGGTAAGGATATGGCATATGACCTTGAGGGACAAAATATGCAGGTGATGATTGAGTTGTGATGGATGACCAGGATTGGTGGAATGTTGCCCTTTGTTCTGTGAGCTATTGCTTGGGAAGATCACAAAGGGTGCTGATGAGTTAGATCCAGATGATCTACACTCTCTAGCAAAGTGTCCGAGCCTATGGCACTTGTGACACCTCAACTTGCTCTTGTCAAAACCAACTTTGGTTTTGCCAGAGAGTCCAGGGAATTTCCTACCAGTTCTTTTGTAGAACTTTTGAGATCTGATATTAATCATTGCCATTTGGCTCAAAATATCCATCTCTTCTAGATCATCATCTGGAATGCCCTTCAGATCCTCCATCAAAAATCATAAGTTATCACTGCTACCACCTGAACTACCATCAACACCAACAAAAGCATGTTCTACATTGGTAGAGAAATCAATATGCTCATCATATGCACTCTCTGATGCAACATATTATAACCCTTGACCTATTAGTGCAGTATTGCTTGATACAAAGTCATCAGTAGGCTTACCAGATGATGATAACTTCCTTTTCTGTTCTATCTCTCTTTCAAATGTAAGCAGATTCCCATGAAGTTGGGTGAGAGATAGAGTATCCAGATTTGCACCGGAGCGTAGGACAATGGTGTAAGTGTCCCATCTCTCAGGCAGGGATCTGAGGAATCGGTTGTTCATCTGGCTGTTTGAATACTCTTGTTTAATCATTTTCAGCTCAGAGATCAAACATGAGAATCGCTCAAACTGTTGAGTCAGAGTCTCACCCTTCCTATGAGAGAATGTCTCATATTGTTGGGCGATGATTTCCCTAGTGTTTGCTAAGACCTCATCAGTTCCTCCGAATTGTTCCTTCCGAGCAACCTAGAGATCATGAGCAGTTTCATGATGCATAAGCCCAGAATAGATTTCATTAGGCAGTGCCATGGCCATAATTCCATGGGCTTTAGCATCAATTTTGAACAGCTTTAGATCTTCGTCCGAATATTGATCAGGTTTCTTCGGAACCCTCTCATTTGATTCAGGAACGCTCACCATAGGCTTGTATGGTCCATGCACCACTGATTTCCAACAACCAGCGTTGTTGATAAACAGATGGTGGAGCATACGTCGTTGCCATATGTTATACTCACTCCTAACAAGTATCGGAGGCTTTGTTGAGGAGCCAGTATTGTGAGGATCATTTGTTGGTGTCGCCATTGAACAAATTCAAGCTAATTCAAAGTAATTTCAGAAAATCTAACTCAAAACCATGTAAACCTCAAATTGAATGACCAGAAGCAGCAGAAACTCAATCTCTATAACCGATTCTTTCAAATTTGCTAATTGGATCAACCGTAGATAGCAAAAGAGCAGTTTCAATGATCAATTGTTAAATCGATCAATGATTAACCCGCTCTAATACCATTTGAAAGGATCTCAGCATCTAGTTTGATCAATTAGATTGGATTTACAGCGGAATTAGTACATGAATTAGAACAAATTATAGCAAGAACATAATAGATATATCAATGAAACAGTACGGTTATAGAATAAGAGAGAATTTCTGCAAAAAGATGTATTTCATTCAACACATGCTTTGGCAAGGTTACAATTAGGTCATCTTTCCTTTTATAGGGAAAGATGACGTCAGCTGATGTCACTTGACAGTGACATCTAACCGTTATTACAACAAACTACTGAAAATCACTAAACTACTGAAGATGTATAACAGCTGACATCTTCTTACAAAAGACAAGTGTAAACTATCACTACAACTACTGAAAAGAAACTACTGAAACTACAACGTCTGAAGAACATGCTCTTCAAATGTTTTACAAGTACTGAAAATAGAAAATAAACTACAGAAAAGAAAAGACTAAAAGGAAACCATCACAACAACTGAAGAATACTTCTTTAGCTGTTGTGACAAACTCTGAAGGCTTCAGTACTTGCACTTCAGACTTGAACTTCAGTTGTTGTCATCAGCTGATGTCTTCAGTTGTTGTCATCAGCTGATGTCTTCAGTTATTGTCTTCAGACTTTGTACTTCAGCTGATGAAGTCTTCAGTCTTTGTATTTCAGCTGATGGTCTTCAGTCTTTGTACTTCAGCTGATGGTCTTCAGTCTTTGTCATCATCAGCTATTGAAGTCTTTAGCAGTTGTTGTGATGCCTGTGGGACTTAAAGGTTTTTCTGATCTGGCTCATTGGTTCTTTTGGTCCAAGAATATATATACGTATATATATATATACGTATATATACTGGGTTTGTTTGTTTGTTTGTTTATATACATATATATATACGTATATATATTGGTATATATATATACGTATATATATACGTGTATATAGATATATATATATATACATGTATATATATACGTATATATATACATATATATATTTATATATATATACATATATATGAATGTATATATATGCGTATATATATGTACATATATATACACGTATATATATACATATATATACGTATATATACGTCTATATATACGTATATATATACGAATGATAATAAGAGCTAACGATGAGTGGAAAGACAGTCCGTCAAAGGTTACCTAGTATACGCAAGTACATAAGCATGTGTACACAGAAAGTTTAACAACCCTATGTTCTCAATAAACATGTTGACCCAAGGATTTGGAAAACAAGACTCATTTGACCTAGTTGACCCGTTTGACCCGTTGGTGACAAGTTAATTGAATTTTTGTTTGATCAAGTATGAAAACTTATTACACATGGTTATCATACAAGTTCTTCATGTACGCCGTATTATAAACCCTAGGTTCTATAAACCTCATCATACCCGCTATAGTTTATCATACAACTCATACGAATCTCAAGAATTCAACATTTACAATTTTAACTAATAAATAATACACCACCATGATCTATCATAACCCCAAACATTGCTCCATAACCTCCTAACATAATCCATCATCATGTAGTATTACATAAGAACCTAAATTTACGAAGTAGTGCATCAAGAATTCATACAATTCAATCAACACAGTCTACCACATTAGACATCGTCAACAAGCATTCTAACATGATCTTAACATCATGAACATTCCCAATTCATAATATCTAATGATCTACATGAATAAAGTTTCCTATTCGGGAAAGTAACACCTAAAATTCATCTAACACCTAATTCATTCATGAATTCATAAACTTCATACCTAATCAAGTTCATAACAATCATCTAGACATAGGAAACGTCATCAATTCATCATAATTCCCAAATATCATGCACAAAAAGTTTCTACTTATAGCGAGTTATGAACACCACATCAAGTTTACATCAATGCAATACAACTAACATCATACTATCATCAAATAACATCAATTTCGAGTTTAATCATGTTAATTGAACTAGGCTTCTTCATGAATCAAAAGCTATGAAAAATCAATCAAAATCTTACCTTTAATCGTGTAGAAATGAAGAATTGACGCTTGCTACATGTTCACATCCCTTGGACTAATCAAAATGGAATGTTTGTGCTTGCTATTGATCAAAATCACAAAGGGAGGAGGGTTGGTGATGGTTCTGTCCTAATGGGGATGTGGGGGGGTTAGGGTTTTGATTTTTGTTAACATTTAGTTTTATTGTGACTATAAAGTAACCCTCCTTGTTTAAATTTTATAAAGCTAATCTTTTTAAACACTTTTTAAATACTTATAACTACAAAACATATATAATATTATTCAACAATAACAATCATACATTTTTAGCTAGCAACAAAACACACGAACCCAATATAACACGTTGGCACATAACAAAGTAAAATTCAAAAAAATATTTAAAAGTTCATAAATCACATAACCACAAATTAATAATCAACATTATTAACTAAATTATTGTCTAATAATCATTGTTAATAAGGGTTAAGTAATTAACGTTCAATGATAACTAGTGTGTGCTTATGACACGTGTATGAAAGTACTAATGGAACTAACAGAGTTTGGTAAGGGGAAATTACTGTATGTCACATTATCCCCATGATGAAAGAACTTTCGTCCCAAAATTTACGTTACATGGTTGTGTTACATCACTAGTTAACTGCATTGGCACAACGAAATCTAGTGAGTTGTCATATCATCCCTATGTTGAAAGAAATTCCTCCCGAAATTTAATCAATACCTTCACCGGTTGTCAACATCATGTCAAATAGATGACAATACTTAAGCTTCAACTAATCCACACGTTCCCATGTGAATTCTAGTCCACATCTTGAGTTCTAACGAACTTTGACTCTGAGTATTTTGCTTTTCTTAAGGGTCATGACTTCACGATCCATTACCTTAATCGGCTCTTCAAGAAAGCATAATTGCTCATCTACTTGCACCTCCTCAAGTGGACGACTAAAGACACTCAAATAAACACTTTTTTAGATTGGAGACATGAAAGACATTGTGAACTCCACTAAACGAATCAAGCGGGTTGAATCGATATGCCACTGGACCTATTCTTTCTACAATCTCAAATGGTCTAACGTATCATGGATTAAGCTTTCCTCTTTGCCAAATCGTATCACACCTTTACACAGTGAGGGTTTTAGCAAAACTTTATCGCCAACCTAAAAGTCCAAAGGTCTCATCGCTTATCTGCATAGCTCTTCTATCGGTCTTGTGCTGCAGGCATACATTTTTGTATCTGCACGATCTTTTCGGCAGTCTCATGCACCAATTCGGGGCCAGTCAACTGACTATCAGGAAGTACCACCTAAAAATTTGGTGATTTACACTTTCACCCATACAACATCTCAAATGGTGTTTCCTTAATGCTAGTATGATAACTATTGTTGTAAGAAAACTCCACCAACGATAGATGAACTTCCCAATGATTCCCGAAATCAATCACAAAAGCCCGCAACATCTCCTCCAATGTTTGAATAGTACGTAGGCTTTGCCCATCTGTTTGCGGATGATAGGTAGTGCTCATATCCAGATGTGTACCGAAAGATTTCTGCAACGACTACCAGAAATGGGATGTAAAAAGAGGATCTTGATCAGAAATAATCAAGATTAGTGCACTATGTCTCGAAACTACCTCCGTCAAATAAATTTGAGTTAACTTATCCAGAAATGGGATGTAGGTTTGCATAGACAATTCATGAGATCCATGAATACTGCTGGTGCATTAACCAACCCAAATGGCATGGTACAAAACTCATAGTAGCCATAACGAGTACGGAATGTGGTCTTCGAGATGTCTTCCTCTCGAACTCCCAGTTGATGATAACTGGACCTCAAATCAATCTTACAATAATAGCTTTATTCCTGAAGCTGATCAAACAAATCATCTATATGAGGCAAAGGGTCGCGATTCTTGATTGTAACTTTCTTCAATTCTCTGTAGTCGATGCACATTAGAAATGTGCCATCCTTCTTCTTAATAAAGAGAACATGTGCTCCCTAAGATGATGAGCTCTATCAAATAAACCCTTTATCCAACAATTCTTCAAGTTGTGCACATAGTTCCCACAGTTGGTTCGGTGCTAACCGATAATGTGCTCTCATAATTGGAGTTGCTTCAGGAGTCAAATCGATCTGAAACTCAACTTGAAGATGAGGTGGTAGTCGAGGCACATCCTCTAGAAACATCTCTAGAAAGTCATGAACCACCTGAATACTCTCTATCTTCTTTTCCTCTTATTAATTGTTAGTTACAAGAGCTAATGTGGCTAAGTGACTCTTGCACAACCATTTCTGCGCTTTCATAAATGATATGATGCCTATCATAGCACCACTCATCTTGGCTTTAACCGAGAGAATTTTCCACTACTGAGAGGAATATGAATGACCCTCTCATGACAAATGACTTTCGCTTGCTTCTTGGACAACCAATCCATGCCCACGACAACATCAAAACTCCCAAGTGTAATAGGCATAAGATTAATATCCATGCTACACCTTTTTCAACACCTCATCACGACAATCCTTTGCCGCGTGTCCAGCCTTCCCACAACGCTAGCATCAAAAGTTGTCGCACCTACAGTGTGATGGTAGTTGTATCAGCTGCACTTGGAATACTTTCCCACGTACCCACTTTCTCCCTAAGATGAGGAAGATGATTGGTTGAAACTACGATTGTTATCACACCTCCTTTTGGCTGTTGTTGCTGATACTGCTGGGGATGGTTGTTAGACGATGAGCCCTTGCTTCCTGAGTTATCTTACTTGCGCTTGTTATCGGGCACGCTGTTTGGGTAGTTTGCCTTATTCCACTACTTGATCCGTCTGCTTGTGAGCTGGCCGGCTAGCCTGCTGAATAGTAGTGGGGTTCGAAGCAGTTATCATACTTTGTATTTCTAGCAATAACCCACCTAGATAGAGCTCAATTCACTTAATCGGCGTGTTGATCATGCCAAGGCAAAGTTTCGCCAACTCATGAGACCTCGTAGTGTAGGCCTTAATCTCAGAACCATCCATCTTCAGCTGCCAGAACTGAGCCTCCAGCTTCTAGACTTCATCATAAGGACAATATTCATGTATCATCATGGCTTTGAACTCGTCCAATGGTAGAGCACTTGCCATCACCTGGCCAAGCATCTGCACCTACGTGTTCCACCACAAGAACGCCGCATCCTCTAGTGTTCCTGTGGCGTATTTCACCTTGCCCACCGCAAGATAGTTGCAGTTGGAGAAGATCGACTCGCTCTTCTCAAAGCACCACATAAGTCCTACGGCCCTTTTAGCTCCACTATAGGTGTGGGGTTTACAGTCCGTGAATGCCTCGTACGTGCATGCTAGCGGTCCGAATTCAATATTTCAGAAGGTTTAGTCAAACCGAGTGGATTAACCATATAATAGAGTATTTGTTTAGTTAATGACCAAGGTCATTGATTAACTCCAAATTGGGGAGCTTGAGTGTTCACCACTGTCTGCACATGTTGGTTGATTAAGGAGGCTAATTCGGTCGAGGTCATGTTCACCGCACTGGCGCCACGTCCACGACCGCATCCACGTCCTCTTCCACATCCGTCTATATTTCACTTTATATTCACAAATACAATAATGAGTAACACACAATATATTAATCTCATTGAAGTGTAGTACATAACAAGAAATAATGAATTTGTCACAAGTACAACATTTATAACAAAAGTAATAATCTCAAGATAAATTAATTGTAATAATATCACAAACTATAAAATAATTGTCAAAATTTCATGTTTTTAGTTGGGTGGGAAACAAACCTTCCCATATAGGTATAAAAAACACTATGTAGTCCAAGTCAAATAAATATGGAACTTAGTCTATCACTTCAAATCCATCACTGTCCTGTTCCATCTCTGTTGGTTCCTGCTTAGGCTCATCTTCGGCTTCCACTTCAGGTTCTTTTTATGGTTACTCATCAGGCTCTTCCTCTGGATCTTCTTCTACGTCTTCCTTGGGTACCTCCACTGGTTACTCCGAAGGATCCTCTATTAGGGCCTCACGAGTCTCGAGCTGTTTTTCCAACACGTGTATCCGAATGATAGCCTCATGAGGCTGATCACGCGTCTCATTAAGAGTAGCCGTCAACTCAGCAACATGTGCAAAAAACCTGGATCTCTCCTTTCTTACGGTCGTGGCGTCCTTGCCTATCAAGCCACGAGTCTTCCTTCTCCTCGTACACTCTTCTCTCATGTGCTTGTCGCGCATCCTACATTTTAAATTTCTCCTTGACCGCTGGTTGCAAACGATCATATGAGGCCACCAAAGCAATGATAACCAAATGAGGTGTGATGGTAGGGGGTATAAATTGTAGTCTCAAGTCACGGTAGGGATCGTAAATGAAACAATTTCCTTTTCCTGCATTAATAAGTATGCAATAAGTCAAAAAAACAGATGAATGTTCGTTCAAAGTATGCATGACTTGTGCGTGCTCCTATGGTAGCTGCTAGTAACGACCTAAGAAAAGCATACTAAAAGTGTCAATATGACGGTTTGTGAGTTCAAGAGTTGTAAGAATCATAAAAATAGTGTTACTTAAATATAAACAAGTTTATTGAAATAGATTGCTAGTCTAATTTCATTAGTAATAAACAATAGTGAGTTCGCGATCGAAGCTGACTATGTTTGTGTGTTTCCCTCCCGCCACGATATACCAAATCGTGACAATATTAGTCTTTCAGGACAATATTGCACCCGCTTGAGTTCCTGTAGTATGGATGGGGTTTTTCAGACCTAGTAGTACTACCCAAGATTTCTCACTAGAATCCGCAATTAACGATCCGAATGTGTAAAGGATTTCTTTGGTATAACAAACTATTTCTTACTAAACACATGTTATAATATTAAAGCGTTTTAAAATAAAGTATGCTTACTTCCCTAAAAAGAGAGTAAATAAAAGTGGGGCATTAAACTCACCGGTGTACACAGAAAGTTTAACAACCCTAAGTTCTCAATAAACATGTTGACACAAGGATTTGGAAAACAAGACTCATTTGACCTAGTTGACCCGTTTGACCCGTTGGGGACAAGTTAATTGAATTCTTCTTTGATCAAGAATATAAACTTATTACACATGGTTATGACACAAGTTCTTCATGTACGCCATATTATAAATCCTAGGTTCTATAAAGCTCATCATACCACTATAGTTTATCATAGAACTCATATGAATCTCAAGAAATCCACAATTACAATTTTAACTAATAAACCATACTCCCTCATGATCTATCATAACCCTAAACATAGCTCCATAACCTCCTAACATAATCCATCATCATGTAGTATTCCATAAGAACATAAATTTCCTAAGTAGTGCATGAAGAATTCATACAACTCAATCAACACAATCTACCACATTAGACTTCGTCAACAAGCATTCTAACATGATCTTAACATCATGAACTTGCCCAATTTACAATATCTAATGATCTACATGAATAAAGTTACCCTTTTGGAATAGTAACACCGAAAATCCATCTAGCACCCATTTTATTCATGAATTAATCGACTTCATACCTAATCAAGATCATAACAATCATCTAGACATGACAAGCATCATCAATTTATCATAATTCTAAAAATCATCCATAAAAAGTTTCTACTCAAACAAGGTATGAACAACACATCAAATCCATGAATTTCTTGCATAATCCATGTATGCTAACATCAATGCAATACAACTAACATCATACTATCATCAAACAACATCAAATTTGGGTTAAATCATGTTAATTGAAGTAGGGTTCTTCATGAATCAAAAGCTGTGAAAAATTAATCAAAATCTTACCTTTAATCGTGTAGAAATCAGGAACTGACGCTTGCTACAAGTTCACATCACTTGGACTAATCAAAATCGAGTGTTTGTGCTTCTTATCGATCAAAATCGCAAAGCGGGGAGGGTTGGTGATTGTCACACCCCCGCTGATAGTGGAAACACGGGGATGCGAGCAAGACGGGATCGTCATAACACATGGTATACGATAGAGGGGCAATATAAATATGATGACAAGTGTGTCATGACGACACCCAAACACAAATGGAGACTTGTGTCACGTTCAGTCCATGTTCACGACAGCATATCCATAAGCATAACATAAGAATGATCTCATAAGCATTAATGATAACTTGTAATGTAAATTTCCCACAACCCGGGAACAAGTATACAAAAGAACAAGTTTAATCAACCAAGGTTGACGTTTAACAAAAGAGGATAAGTCACAAAAATGCATCCTAGGGTCCCCGCTAAAAGGCAGCATTCCTAGAATCTTCAATTACCTTGATCACCTGAAAAGATATGCTCAAAACGGTCAACATAATTATTGGTGAGCTTCGCAGGTTTTAAGTAATAAAGGATGTTAAGATGAAAACAACTTTTAAGTTTAATAAGAGTTACCGCGACTACACTTATGTGTAAGCGGTTTTACAAGATATAGATAGCTACAGCCAAACCTATACATCGGTTCCACACGGGAATTGATGGCTGTAAAGAAAGCATCCCATAAGTTTTTCATGACGTAGCATGATCCACGAAGCGCATATGTATATGTTACAACCAAACCAATCCTTAGGTCCCATTACTGGGATTAATGGTTGTAATGGATGATCGGCTTAGAAGAACCACACAGAAGAACCACACAACCGATGCATCCATCAACAATAGCAATCACAGGTAGCATCAATCAAGACATAATATCAAAGTAGTAGCGCATAGTAATGTAATACCACCAAGTAACATACAAGGTGGTAACATAGCATAGAGTCAAGTTCATATAGCATCAATCATCAAGATAAGCAAGATAAGATACTCAAAAAAGTAGCAGCCAGCTTCCACTAGGGAAGATGCTTGAAATCAAGTTAAGTAGGTGAGCATTCTTTTCCCCCAAGTTGAAAATATTTAAAAGGTTTTATAAGAGTAAAAAGGGGCTACGAAACTCACAGAATAGATGATAAGCACGTACGATGAATATTCCCAAAGGTAGAATGCTATGAACGGTCAAACACCAATTGACAGTTACTGACAAGCATTAATATGAGCATAAGGCATAAGATGACATTCGATTAGTTCGGGCTGTTTCGGTTCGGTCGTGGGTAGCACACACAAGCAGGCATACACATATCAGACCTTATGTAGATCTAAGTATTAAGAGTAGTCGTCATTGCTAATGACATCCGTATGGGGGTCCCATTATTATAAAAGATAGTGCTTGTTAAATATTTTTTCCCCAAATGGGTTGTCGAAAATTGTAAAAGTTTAGGTTATTTTTAATTGAAATAGTATGTGCTTGTTGATAGCATTGACTTTAATCTTTGTGGTCAAGCAATGACACTTTATTGATGTTACCTTATCATCACAAGACATTCAAAAAGGGAGTTCACACATACACGCATCATCAGTCACACAACAGGACCGGACGCACGACTCAACCCTCCATTCGCACGAATGGACCTTCAGTAGTACGAATCAGCTTCATTCGTACGATTGAACCTTCATTCGTGCGACTAAGCATTCAGTCGTACCATGCAACACCCAATCGCGCGACTCAACCTCCATACACACGATTGAACCTTCATTCGCACGAATCAGCTTCATTCGTACGATTGAACATTCATTCGTGCGACTGGCCTTTCAGTCGTGCGACTCACATACAATCGCACTGACTCAATCGCACGCACATTCGCTTGCATGGACTCAATCGCACACACATTCAATTGCACACACCTAGGCGCATGACTCAGTCGTACGATTCACCCAATCGCACGGCTCAGTCGTGCGATTCACCCAATCGCACGGCTCAGTCGCGTGAATAGACCCAGTCGTGAAGAACAGCAGAATCGCGACTGCCGAGTGCAGAGCAGTCTCCGGCTGCTCCGTACACTCGTTTTACACCCCAAGAACTTCCAGAATTCATAATCTAACATGTCTAAACAAGAAACACACTCAGAAACGCAACACACAAGCCCACACGACCTGATGTGCTCAGATGAACCCGAGCACCCGAAACCTTAGAGAACGCAGAAGTTAAATCGAGTAAGAAACAGGTCAAACAAGGTTATCTACCTGCTAGAAGTAAGTATTCATGATGATAACCAAGATTTGCCAGTGAAAACGCAAGAAAAGGAGCGGTTTTGGTGCTAGAATGGTGAAGAAGGTGAAGATGAAGAAGAAGGTGAAGATGATGGTAAGAATGGGGGCTAGGGCTGGTTAAGGGGTATTTATACCCAGCCGTAGTTCCACAAAATGTCGTGTTTAGTCCCCGCACTTTGCCCCGGGGTTCCCAAATTTTATTTCGGTTAAAACAACATTAATTAGGCTTGTTTTATTAATGATGAAAGATGTAGTTAGGATATTTATAATTTAAAAATGGTTTTATGTGTAACATTAGGTTTATATAAAAATGGTGTGTTCTATGATAACGGGGGCAATCTTAGAAAACGTTTTAAGATGATGACAATGCAAGCAACGATAGCACAAGCATAAGGATAACCAAGTAAGCAAATATGATATCCACCTAGATGGGTTACAGAGATGAGGAATGACAGATAACAAAAGTTAACCGAACACATTAAATGACGGACCTTTGGTGACGGATGTCACAGTATCCCCCAGTTGAGGGAATTTTGTCCCGAAATTCAATTGGTGCTAGGTCAAAGTGTGTCATCCTCGAATAGATGTGGATATTTAAGCCTCATCTGATCTTTACGTTCCCATGTAAACTCTGGCCCTCGTTTAGAATTCCAACTTACACGAACAATAGGTATCTTGCTGCGCCTTAACCTCTTGACCTGTCGGTCCATGACCTCAATGGGTTCCTCCACAAAATGAAGGCTTTCATCAATATTGATATCCTCAATAGGTGCGTGAAGTGATTCGTCAGCTAAACACTTCTTGAGGTTCGATACATGGAAAGTATCATGTAAACTGTTAAGCTCATGTGGCAACCTTAATCGGTACGCCACCGGACCGATTATTTCTGTAATCTCGAATGGTCCAACATATCTTGGGGCTAACTTCCCTTTCTTTCCAAACTGAACAATCCCCTTCCAAGGAAAGACCTTAAGTAACACTCGATCCCCAACGTTAAACTCTAGCGGCTTCCGACGGTTGTCGGCATAACTCTTTTGGCGATCTTTAGCACCTTTAAGTCTGTCTTGGATTTGGAAGATCTTATCGGTTGTTTCTTGGATGATTTCAAGGCCTATTAACTGACTTTCACCAATCTAGGCCCAACATACCGGTGATCTACATTTCCGGCCATACAACGCTTCGAACGGTGCACACCCAATACTAGTATGGTAATTGTTATTGTAGGAAAACTCAATCAACGGTAGATGAGTATCCCAACTGCCACCAAAATCAATGAGACATGCCCTCAGCATGTCCTCAAGCGTCTGTATTGTTTGTTCACTTTGGCCATCTGTCTGGGGGTGATAGGCTGTACTCATGTCTAATCGAGTGCCCATCGCTTTCTGTAACGTCTGCCAAAATCGTGAAGTAAATCGACTGTCTCGGTCGGATATGATTGACACCAGCACCCCGTGATGTGTCACGACCTCTTTGATGTACAACCTTGCCAGGTTATCCATTTTATAGTCTTCTTGGATAGGCAAGAAGTGGGCGGATTTTGTCATTCGATCCACCACGACCCATATCGAGTCGTGTCCGCTTGGCATTCTCGGGAGTTTGGTAATAAAATCCATAGTTATGTTCTCCCATTTCCACTCGGGAATTTCCGGTTGTTGCAATAATCCCGATGGTTTCTGATGTTCAGCCTTAACTTTCGAGCAGGTCAAGCATTTGCTTACGTACATAGCAATGTCTTTCTTCATGCCTGGCAACCAGTACAGATCCTTAAGATCATGATACATCTTGTCTGCACCAGGATGAATAAAATATCGTGTCTTGTGTGCTTCATCCAAGACTAGTGTACGTACACCTCCCCATCTGGGGACCCATACACGATCCATGAAGTAATGTACGCCGTCATCCTTGCAACTCATTTGTTTATCCAACCCTCAGAATTCTTCTCCCATAAGGTTTTCTTCTTTCAAAGCCTCACTTTATGAAATTTGAATCTGGGCTTTCAAGTTTGTTTGAATGGTTATTCCCAGCGCTCGAGCACGAAGTGGTTTCACGCGTTCTTTGCGGCTTAAAGCATCAGCCACCACATTAGCTTTCCCGGGATGATACCGGATTTCACAATCGTAGTCGCTAGTAACTCTACCCAGCGTCGCTGTCTCATGTTATGTTGAAGGCTCTTATGATCTGTGTAGATGATGCATTTGGTTCCATAAAGATAGTGCCTCCATATCTTAAGTGCAAATACTACGGCACCCAACTCCAAGTCATGAGTTGTATAGTTCTTTTCGTGCACCTTAAGTTGTCGTGAGGCATAGGCAATCACCTTATCTTTCTGCATCAGCACACAACCCAATCCATGATGTGAAGCATCGTAGTACACCACAAAGTCATTAGTTCCGTCTGGGAGAGACAGTATTGGAGCGTTGCATAGCTTTTCTTTCAATGTCTGGAAGGCTCGTTCTTATGCATGTCCCCAATCAAACTTCTTGTCTTTCTGGGTTAGCAACGTTAACGGTTGTGCGATCTTCAAAAAGTTCGCAAAAAAATGACGGTAGTATCTGGCCAATCCTAGGAATTGCCATATTTCTGAGGGTGTTTGTGGTGTATCCCATTTCTTCACAGCTTCAATCTTACTGGGGTCCACATGAATTCCACCTTTGTTAACCATATGACCTAAAAACTTCACTTCTCGAAGCCAGAATTCACACTTCGAGAATTTGGCGAAAAGTTTTTCTTCCCGCAACAATTCTAGAATTGCTCGAAGGTGTTCTTCGTGATCCTCTTTCGAACGGGAGTAGATAAGTATGTCGTCCATGAATACGATCATGAACTTATCAAGATAAGGCTTGCACACCCGATTCATCAGATCCATGAACACAGCTGGTGTGTTCGTCGACCTGAACGGCATGACCAAGAACTCATAGTGCCCGTAACGAGTTCTAAATGCTGTTTTCGGAATATCGTCCTCGAATACTCTTAGCTGATGATATACAGAACGAAGATCAATCTTGGAGAAATATGAAGCTCCTTGCAGTTGATCAAATAAATCATCAATTCTGGGAAGAGGATATCGATTCTTCACAGTCAATTTGTTCAACTCCCTGTCATCGATACACATACGGAACAACCCATCCTTCTTCTTGACAAATAATACCGATGCTCCCCACGGTGAATGACTTGGTCAAATAAAACCCTTCTCCAGTAGTTCCTCTAGTTGACTGGACAACTCTTGCATTTCTGTAAGGCCCCGTTCCCGGGCACCTCACAGTTGGTCGTCATCACCCATAAAACATACATTTAATATAATTTAATAAAAATCATGCAGCGGAAACTTTGAATTTACTATAAATGCTTTTGCAAAGTAATACAACACTCATTACAAAATATCGTTTGTTTGCATTACAATACAAAAACATTAACAAAAGAATGCCATCCCAAAAGAGCTGAGTAGCCGCCTCGTGCCATCCTCAGCAACACTACCTGCCAACTGGAAAACACATAAAAGTCAGCGTTGCTGAGTGAGTTCTAGTTTTATAATAAAACATACTTTTACTTATTTAAAAGTATCCTTTCATACATGCGTTCATACATCATACGTACACAGAGATAATATTCGTTATTATCTTCATCATTCGTTATACATCGTTATCTTTAACTTCTCGTATGGATTCTGTCAGGCTTTACCCACTTCATAGCACTTGGCTATGATTACTGTGGCCGAATGACAAGAATCCCGTTCATACTTACTTGAACATTGAAAGGTGAATTGTACCAATACCATATGCTACACCCCGATCGTTATTAGCTACCGGGCCGAAGTCAACATATGAACAACAAAACGTATGCCACGGTACTAGAGGTAAGCGGTAGAGGTACCATGAGCATGGTCAATCACAGAGAAGGACCAATCACGTTATTCAATGCTTGCAAGACATAATTCGTTCGTTCATTAATGCATGTATTCATCATCATTCTTCTTTTCGTTCATTCGTTAATACATGCATTCATCATCATGTTCCTCATTCATTATCTTTCACTTTACGTTACATAATACTTCATTAGTTCATTCTCGTTATTCGTAAAGTTTCAGAAAGATAAGCATACATAATTACAAGGAACATACACACTCATCATACATTCATCATCATACATTCATCATCATACATAGCATCATACCATACTTAACAATATTTTATTAATAATACTGTTAACAATAATAATATACTGATAATAATATCAGTAATAATAAGGGTTAATCATAATCATCATTACATGCATAAAACATCATCATTTATTAACCCTAGTCAACCCTGGTCAAAACCTCGAACTTCGGATTTGCAGGAAATTTCTGTAAAAATTCTAATTGTTCTGGACGTTTAAGCCCTGTTGGGCGTATAAGCCCCCTGGGCGTATGAGCCCTGTTAGGCGTAAGAGCACTGCTGGGCGTATGAGCCCTATTGGACTTTTCATCCTATACTTAGAATAATCATCTGGTCATACGACCACACTGTTGGGCGTATGAGTCCTATTGGACTCTTCAACACACTTAGAAAAATCACCTGGTCATACGACCACACTGTTGGGCGTATGAGTCCTATTGGACTCTTCAACACACTTAGAAAAAAATCACCTGGTCATACGACCACACTGTTGGACGTATTAGCAACCTGGACATTTGTCTAATTCATATTCCAAATCCCAAACATCATAATGCCTAGTTCTAAACATGCTCACATGATTCTAGGCAAAACTTAACATAAACACATACATTCATACATTCAATCATACGGGTATAAAATCCAAGTTTTATAAAAACATACTTACACGCATTTTCCAGCCCCAAAGCATTTAAAAACAGGTAAAAAGGGGTCTAGAAACTCACCTTAGTTTGTCTTCGGGTTTTGGATACCCTTCTTAACTTCCCAGTCATTTCTACACCTAAAACACACACACACAGTGCAACCCGAACACAAACACACACACATAAGAACATGCATTCTCGGTTTCTTAGCCAAAACACAACTTAAAAACACAAATTCTTACCTTGAATCCGATTTCTTCTTCTTTCTCTCTCTAAGAATCGAAGTCCCTGCTGTTTCTCTCTCTAAAAACCGAATGCAAAGAAGTGTGCAGGGGTTATGGGCGGCCATGCCTCCCTTTTTGTACAAAATAAATAACAACTTTGCCCATTTGGCACTTTTGGTCCCTCCTTTTTAGTTGACTTTTATTTTCTTTTCTTTTCTTCCTTTTTCTTTTATTTCTTGCTAAAAATACGAGTGTTACAAGTCCACCCCCCTTATATAGGTTTCGTCCCCGAAACCTGTTATTCCTCAAACAGATGTGGGTAGTGCTGTCTCATTTCTTCTTCAGTCTCCCACGTAGACTCGGATCCCTTCCTGTGCTTCCACTGTACACGCACAAGAGGAACCACTTTATTCCTCAACCTCTTCTCCTTACGATCAATGATTGCCACTGGTTGCTCACCGTAATTGAGCCGTTCGTCTACTTCAATATCCTCCAGTGGTACAACCATGCCTTCATCAGCTAAGCACTTTCTCAGATGAGATACATGGAATGTAGGATGAATTCCACTTAACTCATCTGGCAATTCAAGTCGATAGGCCACCTCTCCTACTCGTGCGACAATCCGAAAAGGTCCTATGTACCTCGGGCTTAGCTTACCTCGTTTCCTGAATCTAATGATTCCCTTCCAGGGCGAGACCTTCAACATGACTCGGTCACCAACCTTGAACTCTATCGGTCTTCGCCTCTTGTCAGCATACGACTTTTGCCTATCTTTCGCCGCCTTCATGAAGGCTTTGATCTTTTCCAACTTCTCAGTCGTAGCTTCGATCACCTCAACACCTCCTAACTCTTTCTGCCCAATGTCTCCCCAGCACACGGGCGTCCTACATCTCCTACCGTATAGCATCTCGTAAGGTGGCATGCCGATGCTGGCATGATAACTGTTGTTGTACGAGAATTCTGCTAACGGCAGGTGGTCATCCCAACTTCCCCCAAAATCGATCACGCACGCCCGAAGCATGTCCTCGAGTGTTTGGATCGTCCTCTCAGACTGACCGTCCGTCTGAGGATGATATGCTGTACTAATGTGTAGCCTCGTCCCCATTGCATCATGAAACCTCTTCCAAAACTTGGAGGTAAACCGGGTGTCACGATCAGACACAATAGACACCGGTACACCATGACAAGCTACAATTTCTTTGATGAATAGATCCGCCAATCTCTCGAATGAGTACGTTTCGCGGATCGGTAGGAAGTGGGCACTCTTTGTCAAGCGGTCAACTATCACCCATATAGCATCATACCCTTTAGGGGTACGTGGTAACTTCGTGATGAAGTCCATGGTGATGTGCTCCCACTTCCACTCGGGTATATCCAACGGTTGGATCTTCCCGTAAGGCTTCTGGTGTTCTGCCTTTACTTGTAAGCAAGTTAGGCACTTACTTACGTACTCCACTACGTCGCGTTTCATACCCGGCCACCAATAGTCTTTCTTCATATCGTGGTACATTTTGGTAGCACCGGGGTGAATGGAGTATCGGGTCTTATGGGCCTCGTCCATAATTCTACCACGTAGATCCCCGTATCGAGGAATCCACATTCGCCCAAATCGGGTCTTAACACCAAGAGTGTTCTCACCCAATTCCGTAACTAGGCCTCTCATCCTTTCGGAGTTAAGACGATCTTCTTTCAAAGCCTCGTCTTGGAACTCCTTAACCTGTGTCATCACATCAGGAGTCATGATCAACTGATAAGCCTTCACCCGGATCGGCTCAGGCCTTTCTTTTCAGCTAAGGGCATCAGCCACCACATTGCCTTTGCCCGGGTGGTAATGGATCTCACAATCATAATCCTTTATCAGCTCCAACCACCGCCTCTGCCTCATGTTTAGGTCCTTCTGCTCGAAGAAGTACTTCAAGCTTTTGTGGTCAGTGAAGATTGTGCACTTTGTCCCGTATGGATAGTGCCGCCAAATCTTCAACGCAAAAACCACCGCGGCTAATTCTAGATCGTGTGTGGGATAGTTGACTTCGTGGGTCTTCAGCTGTCGAGATGCGTAGGCTATCACCTTTCCACGTTGCATCAACACACAACCTAGCCCAGAATAAGATGCATCCGAATAGACCACTAAGTCTTCATTTCCCTCGGGCAAAGTCGAAACAGGAGCTTGTGTTAGTCTTGCCTTCAACTCCTCGAAAGCCGTCTCCTATTCTCGACCCCACACGAATTTCACGTCCTTACGAGTCAATTTTGTCAAAGGTGAGGCTATCTTTGAAAAGTCTTGAATAAATCTCCTATAATAGCCCGCCAATCCCAAGAAGTTACGAATCTAGGATGGCGTCTTTGGTGATTTCCATTGCATCACAGCCTCAACCTTTGCTGGGTCCACCATGATTCCCTCTGCATTTACCACGTGACCCAGAAATTGTACCTCGCGTAACCAGAAGGCACACTTGGAGAACTTAGCGTACAGTTTCTCCCTTCTCAAAGTCTCCAATACTTCCCGAATGTGACCGGCATGCTCTTCTTCGCTCCTCGAATAAATCAGGATATCATCGATGAACACAATCACTGATTTATCTAACATTGGCCGACACACTCGGTTCATCAAGTCCATAAAAGCAGCTGGAGCGTTAGTTAGACCAAATGACATAACGAGAAACTCATAGTGTCCATAACGCGTACGAAAAGCTGTTTTAGGAATGTCCTGCTCCTTTACCTTCAATTGATGGTAGCCAGATCGAAGATCTATCCTCGAGAACCATCTGACACCCTGGAGCTGGTCGAACAAGTCATCGATCCTCGGTAACGGATACCGATTCTTTATGGTCAACTTGTTCAATTCACGGTAGTCGATACACATTCTCATGCTACCGTCCTTCTTCTTCACAAATAAGACCGGAGCACCCCAAGGAGAGATACTCGGTCTAATGAAGCCCTTGTCAAGCAACTCCTGCAGTTGCTCCATCAACTCTTTCATCTCCGTCGGAGCCAAGCGATACGGTGCTTTTGCGACAGGTTGAGCACCCGGTATCAGGTCGATCTGGAATTCGATCTCTCGGTCAGGTGGCAATCCCGATAAGTCTTCGGAAAACACGTCCAGAAAGTCACGCACAACTGGTACATCAGATAGTTATGGTGTTGGCGTCTCTACATTCTTTACATAACATAAGTAGGCGCTACATCCGCGCCTCATACACTTTCCCGCCACCGCCATCGAGATCACCTTCGGAATCGTCGTAACCCGATCGCCATATATTGTCACCGGACTTCCGTCAGTCGCCGTCAGCCTAATCATCTTCTTTCGGCACACGATATTCGCTTTGTAGGTTGCTAACCAATCCATCCCTAGTACTACATCAAATCCACCTAGGGGCATCACATGTAATCTAGCAGCAAACCTATGACCTTCTAATTCTATGGTACAGTCCTCTATCACATCAGTAACTCTAGTGGACTTACCAATAGCAATTTCTACATAGAAAGTCTCACTAATGCATTTACTACTAACAGGCAATTTAGCACAGAAAGTAGCAGAAATGAAACTCCTACTAGCACCAGAATCAAATAACACAGAAGCAAGAGTTTGATTTACTAGAAACGTACCTGACACAACGTCGGGGTCCGTCCTAGCCTCTTCCTGCATCATAGTGAAAGCCCTGGCGCTTGCTCTCGGACCTTCACTTCCCGTCTTCTTAACCCCTGAAGCCTCAGCCCTCGGCTTCTTACAGTCCCTGCTCATATGACCACCTTCCCCACAGTTAAAACACTTGCCCATCCGGCAATCCTTTGATATATGTCCCGTCTTCCCACATTTAAAGCAGATGTTAGATCCCCATTTGCACTCCCCTGAGTGCTCCTTCCCACACTTACCACACTTCCTCACCCCAGCTCCAAACACGACCACACGGTGGTCATCCACTCTCGCCTTCTTGTTGTTCGTCGAAGTATCACCCCGACCAAACCTCTTCCCCTGCCAGTTCTTCTCTCCACTTCCCTTCTTGCTACCCTCAGCCTTTACCAACGCAGCCCGTTCATCGAACAACCTTCCCGCCAAATCCACTGCCGACCTGAAAGTGCTTGGTCGGGCAGAAATCAAGTGCCAACGAATTTCAGCTGGCAACCCCTGAATGTACCGGTTGATCTTTCGAGACACCGGCGTCACCTGCTCCGGCACTAACAGCGCCAACTCGTTAAACTTGGTGGTATATTGTTGGTGGGTCATCGTCCCCGCCTCCAACTGCAGGAACTCTCTCTCAATTCTATCCATTTCCCGACGAGGACTGAATTCCTCAATCACCAGCCTTTTTAACTCAGCCCACTTCATCTTCCCTATAGCCCTGCTACCCTCGGCTTGGACTATATTGTTCCACCAGCACAAAGCCGACCCTGTGAAAGAGTGGGTAGCAAACTTCACCTTCTTGTCCTCCTGGCAATCACTAATATCGAGGACAGCTTCCATTTCCATCACCCATTGGTGAGCATCAGTAGCAGTACCAGAACCATCAAAAGTTGGGGGCTTGCACCTCATAAATGCCCCATAGTTACAAATCCGGGCTGTCTCCCGTAACTGCTCTTCTTCCTCTTCGTCTTCACCATCGGATAATACTGTTTCTGCTTCTGTCTGTTGCTGTCCACCTGAGGACCGATTCCTCCCTCGTCTCTCATCCTTACGTACTGCCTTTATCACCTCGATCACTACAGACGGTAAGATCGTCTGCATGACCTGATGTACTTCCTCAACCACTGCCTCTTTTACCGAGGCTCTCAAATTCGTGCTTTCGTCTGCCTCCTCCTGATGAGGAGTCTCGTTCTCCTCATGAACTACTTTCTCTGTCCTAAGTCTTCCACGCGTGTTACGCGGTTCATCACCACGTCCACCGCCACGGGAAGCTTTAGATGATCTACCACCGACCATCTTCTATCACACTGGAAGATTTAAACACCAACACGGTCATTCAAGGAAATAGCTCAGTTTATGTCAGGTATAGTAAGTCCCTAATTACAGTGGCCAGTTGTGATTAGCTACTTACTGTACTCTTCGTACCCCGAGCATTACCTGTCCTGACTACATTAGTATCTAACTCTAACAGTAGCACATACTTCACATAACATGCGCACATAATACTGATTAACTTTAATAAAAATACCTGATGGCACGCAACTACTCAGATGGCATTCTCTTCCTTTCTGTCCCATTTTCAGTTTAAGTTTAGGTTTATTTTAAAATTTTACCCATTTCACTTAAACTTTGGCTCTGATACCAACTTGTATGGCCCCGTTCCCGGGCACCTCACAGTTGGTCGTCATCACCCATAAAACATACATTTAATATAATTTAATAAAAATCATGCAGCGGAAACTTTGAATTTACTATAAATGCTTTTGCAAAGTAATACAACACTCATTACAAAATATCGTTTGTTTGCATTACAATACAAAAACATTAACAAAAGAATGCCATCCCAAAAGAGCTGAGTAGCCGCCTCGTGCCATCCTCAGCAACACTACCTGCCAACTGGAAAACACATAAAAGTCAGCGTTGCTAAGTGAGTTCTAGTTTTATAATAAAACATACTTTTACTTATTTAAAAGTATCCTTTCATACATGCGTTCATACATCATACGTACATAGAGATAATATTCGTTATTATCTTCATCATTCGTTATACATCGTTATCTTTAACTTCTCGTATGGATTCTGTCAGGCTTTACCCACTTCATAGCACTTGGCTATGATTACTGTGGTCGAATGACAAGAATCCCGTTCATACTTACTTGCACATTGAAAGGTGAATTGTACCAATACCATATGCTACACCCCGATCGTTATTAGCTACCGGGCCGAAGTCAACATATGAACAACAAAACGTATGCCACGGTACTAGAGGTAAGCGGTAGAGGTACCATGACCATGGTCAATCACAGAGAAGGACCAATCGCGTTATTCAATGCTTGCAAGACATAATTCGTTCGTTCATTAATGCATGTATTCATCATCATTCTTCTTTTCGTTCATTCGTTAATACATGCATTCATCATCATCTTCCTCTTTCATTATCTTTCACTTTACGTTACATAATACTTCATTAGTTCATTCTCGTTATTCGTAAAGTTTCAGAAAGATAAGCATACACAATTACAAGGAACATACACACTCATCATACATTCATCATCATACATTCATCATCATACATAGCATCATACCATACTTAACAATATTTTATTAATAATATTGTTAACAATAATAATACACTGATAATAATATCAGTAATAATAAGGGTTAATCATAATCATCATTACATGCATAAAACATCATCATTTATTAACCCTAGTCAACCCTGGTCAAAACCTCAAACTTCGGATTTGCAGGAAATTTCTGTAAAAATTCTAAGTGTTCTGGACGTTTGAGCCCTGTTGGGCGTATAAGCCCCCTGGGCGTATGAGCCCTGTTAGGCGTAAGAGCACTACTGGGCGTATGAGCCCTATTGGACTTTTCATCCTATACTTAGAATAATCATCTGGTCATACGACCACACTGTTGGGCGTATGAGTCCTATTGGACTCTTCAACACACTTAGAAAAATCACCTGGTCATACGACCACACTGTTGGGCGTATGAGTCCTATTGGACTCTTCAACACACTTAGAAAAAAATCACCTGGTCATACGACCACACTGTTGGACGTATTAGCAACCTGGACATTTGTCTAATTCATATTCCAAATCCCAAACATCATAATGCCTAGTTCTAAACATGGTCACATGATTCTAGGCAAAACTTAACATAAACACATACATTCATACATTCAATCATACGGGTATAAAATCCAAGTTTTATAAAAACATACTTACATGCATTTTCCAGCCCCAAAGCATTTAAAAACAGGTAAAAAGGGGTCTAGAAACTCACCTTAGTTTGTCTTCAGGTTTTGGATACCCTTCTTAACTTCCCAGTCGTTTCTACACCTAAAACACACACACAGTGCAACCCAAACACAAACACGCACACATAAGAACATGCATTCTCGGTTTCTTAGCCAAAACACAACTTAAAAACACCAATTCTTACCTTGAATCCGATTTCTTCTTCTTTCTCTCTCTAAGAATCGAAGTCCCTGCTGTTTCTCTCTCTAAAAACCGAATGCAAAGAAGTGTGCAGGGGTTATGGGCGGCCATGCCTCCCTTTTTGTACAAAAAATAACAACTTTGCCCATTTGGCACTTTTGGTCCCTCCTTTTTAGTTGACTTTTCTTTTCTTTTCTTTTCTTCCTTTTTCTTTTATTTCTTGCTAAAAATACGAGTGTTACAATCTCGGAGGGTGCTAACTGATACGGCGTCTTTGCTATCGGTGTAGCATCAGGAACCAGCTCTATACGGAATTCCACCTGTCGTGGAGGAGGCAAACCAGACAAATCATCAGAAACACCTCTGGGTAATCCCATGCAATCGGAATGTCTATCAATTTCGTCTCTTCTTCCTTCTTTTCCACCACGTGAGCCAGAAAAGTGTAACACTGCTTCCGTAGACCTTGGCGTGCTTTCATGTAGGAGATAAGCCTCAAGTTCTTTCCCGGTCGCTCTCCTTGTATTCTGAGTACTTTCCCGTCTGACATGGGAATCCGCACTACTTTGTCTCGGCAAACAATCTCGGCTCCATGCTTCAACAACCAATCCATTCCGACTATTACGTCAAAGCTTCCCAACTCAAAGGGTATCAAATCTATGTTGAAGACCTGGTCTTTCAATATCAGGGTGCAGTTCTTAATAATTTCCTCTGCCTGTTCAACCCTACCATTAGCCATTTCTACGGATTAACTAGTTTCTAGTCTACTACCACTCAAATCAAGCATTTGCACAAACTCAGATGATATAAAACTATTGTCTGCCCTAGTATCAAATAGTACAGATAAACAAACAAACAAACAAACCCAGTATATCCCACTCAAGAGCAGGGTCCGGGAGGGGTAGGTGGTGGAAAGTCTTTCCTCTATCCAGATAGGTAGAGAGACTGCTTCCAAAGAGACCCCTGGCTCGATACAAAAGCTATAACGCTAGCGAATCAACATATACTCAAACATACGATATATGATATATGGTATATGGTACAGCACACATCATACAACAAACATTAAAATCAAATAGTACAGATGCGAAATAGTTATTGAGTAAGTGCGTACCCGTGACAACGTTTGGATCCTGACGGGCATCATTAGCTCCAATGATGAAGGCACGACCCCGTGCAGCATTACCTTGGTTTCCTTAGCCTTGAGCACCCGCTATGGCCACTATCTGCTGCTGGTTATTTCCTTGCTGACCCGGTGCCCGATTCAGTCGGGGCACATGTTTCTGAAGTTATCGAGGCCTCCACATTCACAGCAAGCCCTGGTATTCCCGGCGGGTTTAACCACATTGATGGTGCCACTAAGTTTGGCGCTACTCCGTAGTCTCTTGCTTGATGCCCCAGGTGTGCGCGTCTGCAGTTCAAACACGCCTAGCATGGCACTGCTGGGGGATGATGAAGATTGCACCTATCATATTTCAGGTGCGGCCCAGCATATTCCTTCTTCCCTGGAGTCACGGCTACAAAATTTCTGGTCCTTTTGGCCCTCTTATCAAACTTTCCTGTACCGGACCGGCTCGTTTCCCCAGCTTCCTTCCTTTTCTCTGCTCCCCGGCACAATACCCCTGTCCTTATCATCTCATCAGTTAGAGCGCCAGCCTTCAGGATCGCGCTCTGGATTATGGGAGGAGCAGCTGCAGTTACCATTGCCCGGATTTGAGGCGCGAGTCCCCAAATGTACCTTTCAATCCTTTTTGATTCCGGAGTGTCTAGATGTGGAACTTGTCTTGCTAGCTCGTGGAATCGGTCGGTGTAAGCTGCATGCCCAGCCCCCACCATAGCATGATTCCAAAATTCGTGCTCAAGTTTCTGCATCTCATTGAGAGGGCAGTATTCCTCGATAATCAGGGTTTTGAACTCATCCCAAGTCATCTGCATCGCAGATTCTCTTCCTCTAGCTTGAACGGTGTTCCACCAGGTTAGTGCTCTACCTGCAGTGAGCACGTAACATACTTGATTGTTTGACTATCGAGGTATTCACTGATATCAATCACTGCCTCCATCTTTTCAAGCCATCTAGTCAGGGCTATCGCCCCACCTTTCCCATCGAATTCTCGGGGCTTACAGGCCACAAATTCCTTGTAAGAACAGCCCCGTTTGGTATTAGCAACTCCAGTTTCATTACCGGCTGTACCACCATTCCTGGTCTCCTGATTGCTTTCATTCCCAGTCGGGTTCCCATTATCCTCGTTTTCATTGCCACCAACTCCCTGGTGGTTTTGCTGTTGAAGAACGTCGCTCACCTGAGCTACAATAGTTGGAATCAGGGCAGCCAATTGTTGAGCAATTAGGCTGCCATATCAGGGTTTCCAGTCCCTTGAGTATGGCCAGAAGGGCCTTCATTTGCTCTTGAAGGTCTACCTCTGCCTCTGTCTCTGCCCCTCGGGGCTTCACTTCCGCTACTATCGCTGCGGCTAGATCTTCGAGGCGGCATGTTCTATTCATAAAAGAGGTAACATATAAGCTTTCGTCACTTTAAGATACACAGGTACCCCACTTATCAAGTTCCAACGTTCATGTTCCGGTCAGTCAAGATCACCATGCAGCCCATTTCAAGCATATTCTCGGTATACCGGTGATGTTTATATATACGGTTCCCCGTAGCGTTCCCACCACACCCACGATGTACCGAGATTGATGCCCGATCTTGTTACATGACATCCGACCTTCCTTCACATCATATCCATAATGATCCATCAAGTCAACTGAGAGTCCAAACATGTAATCACATATAGTCTGGCGGAGGTTGTCTATCTCGCGTCCTTGAAAGGACTCAGACATAGCCTCCTCGGGTCGGTCTCAGTATCTGAGGTTAAGCGCAATGTATGATCTGCGAAAATCTCTTCGGGCCTCAATACCCGAATTTGGTTATGATAACTTGGCGCGTAGAGGGAATGGAAGATCCAATAGAAAGCATCTCATAAGGGACGAGCAAAAGGGCTCAAGCACAAGGTGAAAGATCACAAAACAAAAGGATAACCAATCATGTAAAGAGGAACACATACACGAGATATATAAATGCGCACAAGCTTAAGCATGCAAATCTCGATGAAGGTTCCTAGGTTATAGTCTAGGTCAAGTGTAATCGCCTAATTCTCTATAAACAATGGCTCTGATACCAGTCTGTCACGCCCCCGCTGATAGCGGAAACATGGGGATGCAAGGGAGACGGGATCGTCATAACACATGGTATACGATATAGGTGCAATATAAATATGATGACAAGCATGTCATGACGACACCCGAACACAAATGGAGACTTGTGTCGTGTCCAGTCCATGTTCACGACAGCATAGCCATAAGCATAACATAAGAATGATCACATAAGCGTTAATGATAACTTGAATGTAAATTTCCCACAACCCGGGAACAAGTATACAAAGAACAAGTTTAATCAACCAAGGTTGATGTTTAACAAAAGAGGATAAGTCACAAAAATGCATCCTAGGGTCCCCTCTAAAAGGCAGCTCTCCTAGAATCTTCAATTACCTTGATCACCTGAAAAGATATGCTCAAAACGGTCACCATAATTTTTAGTGAGCTTCGTAGGTTTTAAGTTACAAAATATGTTAAGATGAAAACAACTTGTAAGTCTAATAAGAGTTACTGCGACTACACTTATGTGTAAGCAGTTTTACAAGATATAGATAGCTACAACCAAACCTATACATCGGTTCCACACGGGAATTGATGGCTGTAAAGAAAGCAACCCATAAGTTTTTCATGATGTAGAAAGATCCACAAAGTGCATACGTATAAGTTCCAACCAAGCCAATCCTTAGGTCCCATTACCGGGATTAGTGGTTATAATGGATGATCGGCTTAGAAGAACCACACAGAAGAACCACATAGAAGAACCACACAGAAGAACCACACAGAAGAACCACACAGCCGATGCATCCATCAACAATAGCAATCACAGGTAGCATCAATCAACACATAATATCAAAGTAGTAGCGCATAGTAATGTAATACCACCAAGTAACATACAAGGTGGTAACATAGTATAGAGTCAAGTTCATATAGCATCAATCATCAAGATAAGCAAGATAAGATACTCATAAAAGTAGCAGCCAACTTCCACTAGGGAAGATGCTTGAAATCAAGTTAAGTAGGTGAGCATTCTTTTCCCCCAAATTGAAAATATTTAAAAGGTTTTATAAGAGTAAAAAGGGGCGACGAAACTCACGGAATAGATGATAAGCACGCATGATGAATATTCACAAAGGTAGAATTCTATGAACGGTCAAACTCCTATTGACAGTTACTGACAAGAATTAATGTGAGCTAAGGCATAAGATGACATTCGATTAGTTCGGGCTGTTTCGGTTCGGTCATGGGTAGCACACACAAGCAGGCATACACATATCAGACCTTATGTAGATCTAAGTATTAAGAGTAGTCGTCATTGCTAATGACATCTGTATGGGGATCCCATTATCATAAATATAGTGCTTGTTAAATATTTGTAGTCCCAAATGGGTTGTCGATAATTGTTAAAGGTTAGGTTATTTTAAATTGAAATAGTAAGTGCGTGTTGATAGCGTTGACTTTAATATTTGTGGTCAAGCAATGACACTTTATTGATGTTACCTTATCATCACAAGACATTCAAAAAGGGAATTCATACATACACGCATCATCAGTCACACAACAGGACCGGACGCACGACTCAACCCTCCATTCGCACGAATGGATCTTCAGTAGTACGAATCAGCTTCATTCGTACGATTGAACCTTCATTCGTGCGACTAAGTATTCAGTTGTACCATGCAACACCCAATCGCGTGACTCAACCTCCATACACATGATTGAACCTTCATTCGCACGAATCAGCTTCATTCGTACGATTGAACATTCATTCATGCGACTGGCCTTTCAATCGTGCGACTCACGCACAATCGCACACAATCTCATCCCCACTGACTCAATCGCACGCACATTCGCTCGCATGGACTCAATCGCACGCACATTCGCTCGCATGGACTCAATCGCACGCACATTCGCTCGCATGGACTCAATAGCACACACATTCAATCGCACACACCCAGGTGCATGACTCAGTCGTGCGATTCACCCAATCGCACGACTCAGTCGCGCGACACACCCAGACGCATGACTCAGTCGTGCGATTCACCCAATCGCACGGCTCTGTCGCGTGAACAGACCCAGTCGCGAAGAACAGCCGAATCACGACTGCCGAGTGCAGAGCAGTCTCCGGATGCTCCGTGCACTCGTTTTACACCCCAAGAACTTCCAGAATTCATATTCTAACATGTCTAAATAAGAAACACACTCAAAAACGCAACACACAAGCCCACACAACCTCATGTGCTCGGATGAACCCGAGCACCCGAAACCCTAGAAAACGCAGAAGTGAAATCGAGAAAGAAACGGGTCAAACAAGGTTATCTACCTACTAGAAGTAAGTATTCACGATGATAACCAAGATTTGTCGGTGAAAACGCAAGAAAAGGAGCGGTTTTGGTGCTAGAATGGTGAAGAAGGTGAAGATGAAGAAGAAGGTGAAGATGATGGTAAGAATGGGGGCTAGGGCCGTTTAAGGGGTATTTACACCCAGCCCTAGTTCCACAAAATGTCGTGTTTAGTCCCCGCACTTTGCCCCCGGGTTCCCAAATTTTATTTTGGTTGAAACGACATTAATTAGGCTTGTTTTATTAATGATGAATGATGTAGTTAGTGATATTTATACTTTAAAAATGGTTTTATGTGTAACATTAGGTTTATATAAAAATGGTGCATTTAATGATAACGGGGGCAACCTTAGAAAACGTTTTAAGATGATGACAATGCAAGCAATGATAGCACAAGCATAAGGATAACCAAGCAAGCAAATATGATATCCACCTAGATGGGTTACAGAGATGAGGAATGACCAATAACAAAAGTTAACCGAACACGTTAAATGACGGATCTTTGGTGACGGATGTCACAGTGATGGTTCTGCCATAATGGGGATGTGGGGGGATTAGGGTTTTGATTTTGATAACATTTATTTTTATTATAACTACAAAGTATCCCTCCTTGTTTAAATTTTATAAAGCTAATATTTTTAAAGAATTTTTAAAAACTTATAACTACAAAACTTATATAATACTATTCAATAATAATAATCATATATTTTTAGCTAGCAACAAAACACACGAATCCAATATAACAAGTTGGCACATTACAAATTAAAATTCATAAATCACATAACCACAAATTAATAATCAACATTATTAATTAAATTATTGTCTGATAATCATTGTTAATTAGGGTTAAGTCATCAACATTCAATGATAACTAGTGTGTGCTCTCCCTTTGGCGTCCTTGCATATCAAGCCATGTGTCTTCCATCTCCTTGCACACTCTGCTTTCGTGCTCTTGTCGTGTATCCTACCTTTAAAATTTCTCCTTAACCGCTCATTGCAAACGATCATATGAGGCCACCAAAGCAACGATAACCAAATGAGGTGTGATGGTAGGGTGTATAAATTGGCGTCTCTAGTCACGGTAGGGATCGTAAATGGAACAATTTACTTTTCCTGCATTAATAAGTATACAATAAGTAAAAAAATAGATGAATGTTTGTTCAAAGTATGCAGGACTCGTGCATGCTCATACGGTAGCTGCTAGTAACGACCTGAGAAAAACATAGTAAAAGTGTTAACATGACAGTTGGTGAGTTCAAGAGTTATAAGCATCATAAATGGTAGTGTTACTTAAATATAAACAAGTGTATTGAAATAGATAGCTAGTCTAATTTCATTAGTAATAAACAATAGAGATTTAGTGATCGAAGCTGACTATGATTGTCTGATTGCCTCCCGCCACGATGTACCAAGTCCTGACGCTGTTAGTCTTTTAGGACAATATTGCACGCCTTTACTTCCCATCGTATGGATTGGGTTTTTAGACCCAGTATTACTACCCAAGATTTCCCGCTAGAATCCGTAATTAACAATCTGAAAGTGTAAGGGCTTTCTATGGTATAACATACTATGTCCTAGTAAACACATGTTATAATAGTAAAGTGTTTTAAAATAAAGTATGTTTTCTCCCCAAAAAGAAAGTAAATAAAAGTGGGGCATTAAACTCAACTGATACGCAATCGAATGATAATAAGAGCTAATGATGAGTCGAAAGACAATCCGTCAAAGGTTATCTAGAACACGCAAGTACATAAGTACATGAACATAGAAAGTTTAACAACCTAAGTGCTCGATAAACATGTTGATCCAAGGTTTTGGAAATCAAGACTCATTTAAACTAGTTGACCCATTTGACCATTGGTGACAAGTTAATTGAATTCTTGTTTGATCAAGTATAAAAACTCGTTACACATGGTTGAGGGGTTCACGATTGCAAGTTGTTGAGGGGGGGTTCACGATTGAAGTGGGAGGGTTGGTTATTGTAACGCCCGGAAATTTGATTTTTTGAGTATCATGCGACTGGAGGTCCAATCGTATGGAACTCAGGCGACTGAGGTTCCAGTTGCATGGTGTTCGGGCGACAGGAGTGCCCATACGCCTGGGTTCGGGCGACTGGTCTGTGGCCTTAAGGGAGGGGGCAGCCATCTCCCCTCCCCACATTTGCAAAACACAGTCAAAAAGAAGAAAAGGGAGAAAGAAGAGAGAAAGGAGAGGAAAAGAGAGAAAAAGGTGATTCGAGCTCGGAACTCGTCGAGTAACTAGTCCAAATGAAGCTCTTCATCTTCTTCTTGTTTGTGTGAGTTCTAGGACCCCTTATTTACTTATTTTCACACGATTTTTAGGCTGGAACACATATAAACCCATTTTTGAAATGTGTATGTTTGACCCATTTGGGTGTAACCATGCGAAGTGTGTTTAAAGTATGATTTTGGACTTGTATGTGCTTGTATGAGGTCATAGTATGATTCCCTATGGTTTAGAATGAGTTGGGAAGGGTTTGAAGGCCGAATGTCACGGCTGCTGTCGGGATGAACTACAGTCGCTGCCCAGTTAGGGCTAGGCGACTGGAGGTTCAATCGCACGACTGAGGGACGACTGAGGTTCAAACGCACGACTGAGGTTCAATCGTACGACTGGGGATCCAGTCGTATGACAGGTTATACGACTGAAAGCCCAGTCCCATAGATGTTTAGTCACCTAGTGCTCAATCGCACGACTGAGAGTCCAGTCGCATAGGTGCTCATCCGCATTAGTCCCATTCGCATGATGTCCAATCGCTTAGTATTCATTCGCACGATTGAGAGTCCATTCGTACGTTTGGATGGTCGTTCGCTTAGGTGTCCAATCGCATGATCCAATCGCGTGGAGGTCATGCGACTGAAGCATGCCCAATCACCTAAATAGGGCTGTTGTGTACGAGGAGAGATGAAGTCCAATTACTGGTCTTCGGGAATAGAGTAAGGGTAAGTAGTGATGTGATAGCTCCCGTAGGCACATGTGTGATAACTGTTGAGGCTTAGAAGTTACGTTGGGCATGATGACGATAGTATCGCATGTATATGCATAATGTATGTATGTTAAGTATGATGTACCCCTATATGATGGTAATGATTGATGACTTGTAAATGTCGATGTTCCTTGTTCCGATACGTGTTTGTCTTTCCATGACTTTACATCTTATGATTAATGAATGAAATGAAAGTAATAAGAAACGTAAAGTGAAAGATAATGAAAGAGGAATAAAATGAATGAATGCATGCATTAATGAACGAATGAACGTAAGAAAGGCTTGCAAGCAAATGTATGGAGGTGCACACCCCTGGCAGGTGTTAGCTCAATGGTTTGCGGATAAGCTACCCCGAAGGATGCATATTGGGGTCAGTCTTTGTGATTGACCATATGTGTGGGATCCTTGCCGCGTGCCCTAGGTGACTTGACCAGCAGTAGTGCACAACGTTCGTGACTGATCATCACAGGTCCACCACCAGCAGTCGTGCACAATGTTCGGGGTATAGCGCATGGCATTGATCCAGAATGAAAGAGGAAAGATAAATGGTGCATGTACTTTCCCTAGGTGACTGGATCAGCAGTAGTGCATAACGTTTGTGATTAATCATCACATATCCAGCACCAGCAGTAGTGCACAATGTTCGGGGTATTGTACATGTCACCGAAAGTAATGAACGTACGAATGAATATAATGAACGTATGAATGAAAGAAATGAATGTATGTATGAATGAATGCATGAATGGAAGGAACACATGAACGAATGTAATGATCGTACGAATGTATATAACGAATGTATGAAGGAAGGTAAAATACGTGCAAATGAAAGAATATGAATGTTAATGATGAACGGTACACGAATGAAAAGTTAACGAATGAATGATGAAGATAATAATAATATTATCTATGTGTACGTATGTTGTGTGACCGCATGTATGTAAAGAACGATTAAACAAAAGAAAAGTATGTTATCTATAAAAACTAGAACTCACTCAGCAACACTGACTTTTTATGTGTTTCCAGTTGGCAGGTAGTATTGCTGAGGATGGCACGAGGCGGCTACTCAGCTCTTTTGGGATGGCATTCCGTTGTACATAATGTTGCAACACATTATGTTGCATCAAGTGTTTGTTGAGGATTCAAATAAACGGGATTACTTAAGGAATCCTCTTAGTTTAGATGTTTCCGCAACAATCATTGTAATTTTATGTAATGCAAAAATATGTATTTGCAGTTGATCAACGATGTATTATTTTGCAAAAGCTTTTATGATGAAATGAGAATGTCCTTTTTTATCAATTCCGTTGCATGATTTTACTTAGTAAATGTAAACTATATGTTTGATGTGCAATTAATGAACAACTTAAGCGTCCCGGGAACGGGGCCTTACAAGTTGGTATTAGAGCCAAAGTTTAAGTGAAATGGGTAAATTTTCAAAATAAACCTTAACTTAAACTGAGAATGGGACGGAAAGGGAAGAATGCCAATCTAAGTAGCTGCGTGCCATCAGGTACTTTCTTAAAGTTAACCGGTATTATGTGCGCATGTTATATGGTGTATGTGTTACTGTTATATTTAGATACTAATGTAGTCAGGACAGGTAATGCTCGGGGTATGAAGAGTAAAGTAAGTGGCTAATCACAACTGGCCACTGTAATTAGGGACTTACTGTACTTGACATGAACCGAGCTATTCCCTTGAATGACCGTATTAGTGTTTGAATCTTTCAGTGTGTGATATAGGATGGCTGGTGGTAGATCTTCCAAAGCTTCACAGGGCGGACGTGGTGTTAAACCACGGGCCACAAGAGGAAGACCTAGGGTGGAGAAAGTGGTTCATAAAGAACACGAGACCCCTCATCAGGAGGGCGTAGACGAGAGCACCAATCTGAGGGCCTCGGTAAAAGAGGCAGTGGTTGAAGAGGTGCATCAGGTCATGCAGACGATCTTACCGTTTATGGTGACCGAGGTGATAAAGGTTGTTCGGGAAGGAGAAAGAAAAGAGAGGAATAGGTCCTCAGGAAGATAGGAGCAATCAGGACTGGAAACGGTTCTTTCTAATGATAAAGAGGAAAAGGAGGAGGAGCCTGTGCAGGGATCGGCACGAGGCTGTAAATACGGGACGTTTATGAGGTGCAAGCCCCCTACCTTTGACGGTAATGGCACTGCTGCTGCTGCTCACCGATGGGTGAGGGAAATGGAGGCTGTCCTCGATATCAGCGAGTGCCGTGAGGACCAAAAGGTGAAGTTCGCTACCCACTCTTTCACGGATTCGGCTCTATGCTGGTGGGACAACATAGTCCAAGCTGAGGGTAGCAGGGCCATTGGAAAAATGAAGTGGTCCAAGTAGAAAAGGTTGGTGATCGAGGAGTTCTATCCTTATCGAGAGATAGATAAAGTTGAGAGAGAGTTCCTGCAGCTGGAGGCGGGAACGATGACCCACCAACAGTACACCACGAAGTTCAACAAAATGGCACGACTGGTGCCGGACCAGGTGACACCTCTGTCGCGAAAGATCAAGAGGTATATTCAGGGTTTGCCGGCGGATATTCACAGGCATATGATCGTCGCCCGACCGAACACCTTTAGGTCGGCGGTGGACTTGGCGGGGAGACTGTATGATGAAAGAACTGTCGTGAGGGAGACAAATGGCGGTAAGAAGAGTGGTGGTGATCGAGACTGGAAGGGGAAGAGGTTTGGTCGGGGTGATGCCTCGACTAGCAACAAGAAGGCCCGGGTGGATGACCGTCGTCTTGCCACACTGGGTACGGGACTGAAGAGGTGTGGTAAATATGGGAAGGAGCATAGCGGGGAGTGTAGAATGGGGTTGAACGTCTATTTCAAGTGTGGGAAGCCTGGTCATATGTCTAGAGAGTGTAGTAGCATGAGGTGCTTCAACTGTGGGGAAAGTGGTCATATGAGTGAAGACTGCAAAAAGCCGAGGGCTGAGGGTTCCGGCGTAAAGAAAACCGAGAATGAAGGACCGAGGGCAAACGCAAGGGCATTCACGATGACACAGGAGGAGGCTAGGACGGACCCTGATGTTGTGTCTGGTACTTTTCTGGTGAACCAAACTTTAGCCTCTGTATTATTTGATTCGGGTGCCAGTAGGAGTTTTATTTGTACGGCTTTCTGTGCCAAACTGCCTGTTAGTAGTAGACGCGTTGACGTACCGTTTGATGTAGAAACTACGATAGGTAAGTCTACCAGGATTTCCGAGGTGATAGAGGGTTGCGATGTGGAATTAGAGGGTCACAAATTTCCGGTTAGACCATTTACGATGACTTTGGGTGGTTTTGATTGGTGCTTGGGATGGATTGGTTGGCGGATTTCGAGGCGAATAAAGTGTATCGAAAGAAGCAGATTCGTTTGGTAGCGCCCGACGGGAGTTCAGTAACGGTTTATGGGGACCGGGTCATGACGATCCCGAAGGTGATCTCAATGGCGGAGGCGGGAAAATGTATGAGGCGTGGATGTAGCGCCTACTTATGTTATGTAAAGGATGTGGAAACGCCAACACCACAACTATCTGATGTCCCTGTTGTGTGTGACTTTCCAGATGTGTTTCCCGAAGACTTATCGGGAGTGCCACCCGACCGAGAGATTGAGTTTCAGATTGATCTGATACCAGGAGCGCAACCTGTTCACAAAGCACCGTATCGATTCGCTCCGACGGAAATGAAAGACTTGATGGAGCAGTTGCAAGAGCTGCTAGATAAGGGGTTCATTAGACCGAGTATCTCACATTGTGGTGCTCCGGTCCTGTTTGTAACGAAGAAAGACGGTAGTATGAGGATGTGTATCGACTACCGTGAGCTGAACAAGTTGACGGTGAAGAACCGATACCCCTTGCCGAGAATTGATGATTTGTTTGATCAACTTCAGGGTGCCAGCTGGTTTTCAAGGATAGATCTTCGATCGGGCTACCATCAACTAAAGGTGAAAGAGCAGGATATCCTTAAAACAGCTTTTCGCACGCACTACGGTCACTACGAGTTTCTTGTCATGTCTTTTGGTTTGACCAATGCACCAGCTGCTTTTCTGGACCTGATGAACCGGGTGTGTCGGCCGATGTTGGATAAATCAGTGATTGTGTTCATTGATGATATCTTGATTTATTCGAAGAGTGAGACTAAGCATGACGGTCATATTCGAGAGGTTCTGGAGACGTTGAGAAGGGAGAAGTTGTATGCTAAATTCTCCAAATACGCATTTTGGTTGCATGAAGTTCAGTTCTTGGGTCACGTGGTGAATCCGGAGGGGATTATGGTTGATCCGGCAAAGGTGGAAGCGGTGATGCAATGGAAGTCTCCAAAGACGCCATCTGAAATCCGAAGTTTCTTGGGTTTGGCGGGCTATTATAGAAGATTCATTCAAGACTTCTCAAAGATCGCTTCTCCACTAACCAAGTTGACCCGGAAAGATGTAAAGTTTGTATGGGGTCAAGCTCAACAGAAGGCGTTCGAAGAGTTGAAAACGAGATTGACCCAAGCTCCTGTTCTATCATTGCCCGAGGGAAGTGAAGATCTGGTGGTTTATTCTGAGGCTTCCTACTCGGGGTTGGGGTGCGTGTTAATGCAAAGAGGAAAGGTTATAGCCTATTCATCCCGACAATTGAAAGTTCATGAGGTTAACTATCCTACTCATGACTTGGAGCTAGCAGCTGTGGACTTTGCGTTAAAGATTTGGAGGCACTATCTCCATGGGACGAAGTGCACCATGTTCACCAACCACAAGAGCTTGAAGTACTTCTTTGAGCAGAAGGATTTGAATATGAGGCAAAGGCGATGGTTGGAGCTTATAAAGGATTATGACTGTGAGATCCATTACATTCGGGCAAAGCCAATATGGTGGCGGATGCCCTTAGCCGAAAGGAGAGGCCCGAGCCGATTCGGGTGAAGGCGTACCAACTGATCATGACCTCTGATGTGTTGAAGCAGGTCAAAGATTTTCAAGATGAGGCACTGAAAGAAGATCATCTTAACTCTGAAAGAATGAGAGGTCTGCTTGCGGAATTGGGTGAAAACACACTCGGTGTTAAAACCCGATTCGGACGTATGTGGATTCCTCATCTTGGGGATCTACGAATGAAGATTATGGATGAATCTCCCAAGACTCGATACTCTATTCATCCAGGTGCCACGAAGATGTTCCAAGACATGAAGAAAGACTATTGGTGGCCGGGTATGAAGCGTGATGTGGTGGAGTATGTGAGTAAGTGCCTTACTAGCTTACAGGTGAAGGCCGATCATCAGAAGCCGTATGGGAAGATTCAACCTTTGGATATACCAGAATGGAAATGGGAGCACGTCACCATGGATTTCATTACGAAGCTATATGGGTGATAGTTGATCGTTTGACGAAGAATGCTCACTAGTTGATCGTTTGACGAAGAGTGCTCACTTCCTACTGATGCGCGAGATATATTCATCTGAGAGGTTGGCCGATCTCTTTATCAAAGAGATTGTGACTCATCACGGTGTACCGGTGTCAATTGTGTCTGATAGCGACACCCTGTTTACCTCCAAATTCTGGAAGAAATTCCACGACGCCATGG
Source organism: Flaveria linearis (assembly GCA_024085815.1). Classification (NCBI taxonomy): domain Eukaryota; kingdom Viridiplantae; phylum Streptophyta; class Magnoliopsida; order Asterales; family Asteraceae; genus Flaveria; species Flaveria linearis. The sequence goes on along the minus strand of CM044008.1, from coordinate 44,166,694 downwards.
GGACGAGGCTATATATCAGCACGACTTATCATCCCCAGACTGATGGTCAGTCCGAAAGGACCATTCAGACATTAGAAGACATGCTTCGGGCATGTGTGATTGATTTTAGGAGGAGTTGGGATGACCACTAACCGTTAGCTGAATTCTCATACAATAACTGTTATCATGCCAGCATTGGCATGCCACCTTATGAGATGCTATATGGTAGGAGGTGTAGGACACCCGCTTGTTGGGGTGATATTGGTCAGAAGGAATTGGGGAGCGTCAAAGTAATCGAGGCTATGACTAAAAATCTTGAAAAGATCAAGGCCTACATGAAGGCAGCCAAAGACAGACAGAAGTCGTATGCTGATAAACGACGCAGACCGATTGAATTCCATATGGGTGACCGGGTTATGTTGAAGGTCTCACCTTGGAAGTGTATCATTCGATTCAGAAAGCGGGGTAAGTTGAGCCCGAGGTATATAGGCCCTTTTCGAATCATTGCTCGAGTAGGAGAGGTGGCCTATAGGTTGGAGTTACCAGATGAATTAAGTGGAATTCACCCAACCTTCCACGTATCTCATCTAAGAAAGTGCTTGGCAGATGAAGATATGATTGTTCCACTGGAGGATATCGAAGTAGATGAACGGCTCAATTATGTGGAGCAACCAGTGGCAATCATCAATAGAAAAGAGAAGCGGCTGAGAAATAAAGTGGTTCCTCTTGTGCGAGTACAGTTGAGGCACAGGAAGGGATTTGAGTCAACATGGGAGACAGAAGAGGAAATGAGACAGCATTACCCATGCTTGTTCGAGGAATAACATGTTTTGGGGACGAAACCCAAATAAGGGGGTGGACTTGTAACGCCCGGAAATTAGATTTTTTGAGTATCATGCGACTGGAGGTCCAATCGATGGAACTCAGGCGGCTGAAGTTCCAGTCACATGGCGTTCGGGCGACTGGAGTGCCCATACGCCTGGGTTCAGGCGACTGGACTGTGGCCTTAAGGGAGGGGGCAGCCATGTCCCCTCCCCACATTTGCAAAACACATTCAGAAAGAAGAAAAGAGAGAAAGAAGAGAGAAAAGAAGAGAGAAGAAGAGAGAAGAAGAGGAAAAGAGAGAAAAGAGGTGATTCGAGCTCGAAACTCGTCGAGTAACTAGTCCAAACAAAACTCTTCATCTTCTTCTTGTTTGTGTGAGTTCTAGTACCCCTCATTTACTTGTTTTCACACAATTTTGGGGTTGGAACAAATATAAACCCGTTTTTGAAATGTGTATGTTTGACCCATTTGGGTGTAACCGTGCGTAGTGTGTTTAAAGTATAATTTTGGACTTGTATGTGCTTGTATGACATCATAGTATGATTCCCTAAGGTTTAAGAGGGTTGATTTGGGCTTAGAATGAGTTGGGAAGGGTTGGAAGGCCGAACGTCGTGGCTGCTGTCGGGATGAACTACAGTCGCTGCCCAACTAAGGCTAGGCGACTGGAGGTTCAATCGTACGACTGAGGGACGACTGAGGTTCAAACGCACGACTGAGGTTCAATCGTACGACTGGGGATCCAGTTGCATGACAGGTTATACGACTGAAAGCCCAGTCGCATAGATGTTCAGTCGCCTAGTGCTCAATCGCACGACTGAGAGTCCAGTCGCATAGGTGCTCATCCGCATTAGTCCCATTCGCATGATGTCCAATCGCCTAGTATTCGTTCGCACGATTGAGAGTCCATTCGTACGTTTGGATGGTCGTTCGCTTAGGTGTCCAATCGCATGATCCAGTCGCGTGGAGGTCATGCGACTAAAGCATGCCCAATCGCCTAAATAGGGCTGTTGTGTACGAGGAGAGATGAAGTCCAGTTACTGGCCTTCGGGAAAAGAGTAAGGGTAAGTAGTGATGTGATAGCTCCGTAGGCACATGTGTCATAACTGTTGAGGCTTAGAAGTTACGTTGGGCATGATGATGATAGTATCGCGTGTATATGCATAATGTATGTATGTTAAGTATGATGTACCCCTATACGATGGTAATGACTGATGACTTGTAAATGTTGATGTTTCTTGTTCCGATACGTGTTTGTCTTTCCGTGACTTTACGTGTTAATGAATGAATGAAAGTAATAAGAAATGTAAAGTGAAAGATAATGAAAGAGAAATAAAATGAATGAATTCATGCATTAATGAATGAATGAACGTAAGAAAGGCTTGCAAGCAAATGTATGGAGGTGCACACCCCTGGCAGGTGTTAGCTCAACGGTGTGCGGGTTAGCTACCCTGAAGGATGCATATTGGGGTCAGTCTTTGTGATTGACCATATGTATGGGATCTTTGCCGCTTGCCCTAGGTGACTGGATCAGCAGTAGTGCATAACGTTCTTGACTGATCATCACAGGCCCAGCACCACCAATCGTGCACAATGTTCGGGGTATAGCGCATGGTATTGATCCAGAATGAAAGAGGAAAGATAAATGGTGCATGTACTTGCCCTAGGTGACTGGATCAGCAGTAGTGCACAACGTTCGTGATTAATCATCACAGGTCCAGCACCAGCAGTAGTGCACAATGTTTGGGGTATTGTACATGTCACCGAAAGTAATGAACGTACGAATGAATGTAATGAACGTATGAATGAAAGAAATGAACGTATGTATGAATGAATGCATGAATGGAAGGAACACATGAACGAATGTAATGATCGTACGAATGTATGTAACGAATGTATTAAGGAAGGTAAAATACATACAAATGAAAGAATGTGAATGTTAATGATGAACGGTACACGAATGAAAAGTTAACGAATGAATGATGAAGATAATAATAATATTATCTATGTGTACGTATGTTGTGTGACCGCATGTATGTAAAGAACGATTAAGCAAAAGAAAAGTATGTTATCTATAAAAACTAGAACTTACTCAGCAACGCTGACTTTTGATGTGTTTCCAGTTGGCAGGTAGTATTGCTGAGGATGGCACGAGGCGGCTACTCAGCTCTTTTGGAATAGCATTCCGTTGTACATAATGTTGCAACACATTATGTTGCATGCAAGTGTTTGTTGAGGATTCAAATAAACGGGATTACTTAAGGAATCCTCTTAGTTTTAAATGTTTCTGCAACAATCATTGTAATGTTATGTAATGCAAAAATATGTATTTTGTAGTTGATCAACTGTCACACCCTCAATTTCCACAAACGGGGTTTTAGCGTTAGGCATGTGACATACCAGGATCTCAGACATAGTCATATCGAACGACATTATATGAATTTGAAAATAAACATTTGACTTCATTCAACGGAACATAAACAAAATTAACATTAGTGCGGAAGCGTATACATGATATGTGAATCCATTACATAAAAGTTACAAGTGCTAAGTCTAAACAAAATGTTGAATGCATGAAAATAAGATCGATGAATGCATGTCCTTAGTGCGTTCCTGAAGCTTGCATCACGAGCTTATGCGTTCCTGTGACCTGAGAAAACATGCTAAAATGTGCCAACATAACGTTGGTGAGTTCACAGGTTTAATCAACAAGAAAATGTGTCTGGAAGCGTTTCAATGGTTTAGTATATAAAGCATATCGTTAGGTAGCTAGCCTGTGTTCATGTTACTTAGCGTTTCGAACCGAAGCTGACTGTTTACGTCCTATATGTTTGTTGTATCCCCGTCACGTCTCAACAGACAGTGACAAATGTTAGGTCAATTTTGCACCCGTTTGACCTCCAATCAAGCTAGCGCGACTAGCCCGGGCGGGGTTTGTCAGACCCAGTAGTACTACTCAGAATTACCTCGCTACACATTACTAATAGTTCGAGAGTGTCAGGACTGTTATGTGTGTTTGCACTAACGTAACATGCGATATCAATAATACTACAACCATTTATGTAAATCTGTTTGCATGTTTTCTCCCCCAAAAGGGAAGAAAGTAAAATAGGGGCCGTGAAGACTCACTGATGATGTAGTATGTAGGATGGAAGCCTCCCAAGTGTTGTTACAATGGACTGTCAAATACATATTGATAGTTATGTTAAGCGTTAATGTTTAGTCGGGTCGGGTCGCATTGGCTCAGTCATGGGTGACACACACAAGCAGGCATACACATATCAAACCTTATGTAGATCCCAATTGAGTTGTCATTAATTGCAAACAGTTAGGTTATTTTAGATTGAAAAAGTATGTGCTTGTTGATTGCGTTGACTATAATCTTTGTGGTCAAGAAATGACACTTTATTGATTGTTACCTCATTATCACACGATAGGCACACCGCACACAAGGAGAATTCACTCACAATGACTCCAATCGCATAACAAGGCTAGACGCACGACTGGCCACCTCATTCGCACGAATGGGCCTTCAATCATACGAATCAACCTCACTCGTATGACTGAACCCTCACTCGTAGGACTTAGCATTTAGTCGTACCACACATCACTCATTTGCACGACTCAATGGCCAATCACACGACTGAACCTTCATTCGTACGATTGGACCTTCAGTCGTGTGATACTCAGTCGTACACATTCATCCGATTGAATCAATCGCACCCACTCTCAACCGCATGCATTCAGTCACACAACAAGTCCACACACCTGGACTCAGCCGCACGACTCACCCCAGTCGCACCACTCAGTCGCACGACACTCCCAGTCGTACGGCTCAGTTGCACGAATGGCACAGTCGCGAACTGCAGCAGATCGCGACTGCTTATGGGGCTAAACAGCCTTCGACTGTTCTATGCACGGTTTTCACACATCAGGGACTTCCAGAAACACTTTCCTAACATGTCTAAGTTATATGCATATGCTGATTGACCCCACACGCACCCCCACGACCACATGCATTCGGGTTGAACCCGAGCACCCGAACCCTAGATTTGTAGCAGTGAAACGGGTAACAAAATGGATGACCAAGGTCGCCTACCTGTTGGAAATGTGTTATCTCAGCTGTAGTGTAGCTTAGCCGGCGAAAACGAACTCAAACGAGGTGATTGTTGGTGCTAGGAGGTGGTAGAGAGGTGGAGGAGGAGATGGTGAAGAAGAAGAAGAAATGGGAGTGAAATGAAAATTTTGGGCTGGTAAGGGTTTTATATACCCAGCCCTAGTTTGGCAATTTGTCACGTTTGGTCCTCGCACTTTGCCCCCGAGTTCCCGAATTTGTTTCGGTTGATAACGATGTAAATGGGCGAGCTATGTTAATTAAGGGGATTTCTTAAATAATCCCGTTTATTTGAATCCTCTACAAACACCAATGTTAGTATTATATATCACAATTTATTTAACGATGTCGGTGGTGATGCTGGTATACGTTTCGGGTAGTAATGAGAATGTAACAATGATAATGAGAACAGTCTGAATGGTGTTAACCTGAAGTTACGGTGTATCACATTATCCCCTGTTGTAGGAATTTTCGTCCCGAAAATTAGAACATCATGTTACGAGGTTCAACGGGGAATACATGGCTCAACGGTTTGTAACGTTTGTTGAATAGAGTTTCTGCGTATCTAAGAGGTAGATGCCTGATTCTGGAACAGTTACGGGTACTTCTTATTCATCTGATCCTCATGTTCCCAGGTAAATTCTGGTCCACGCTTTGAGTTCCAGCAGACTTTGACGATAGGGATACGACTATGTTTGAGCGTCTTGACCTCTCGGTCCATGACTTCCACCGGTTCCTCGACGAAATGTAGTTGTTCGTCCACATGTATCTCGTCTAACGGAATGATAAGAGTCTCGTCTGCAAGGCATTTTCTCAGGCTTGACACATGGAACACATCGTGTACTCCATGGAGTTCTTCGGGTAGGTTCAGCTGATAGACCACGGGGCCAAACCGTTTGACAATCTCAAACGGTCCCACGTATCTAGGGCTTAGTTTCTCATGTTTTACGAAACGTATCACACCTTTCCAAGGTGACACTTTCAAAAGCACTTTGTCGCCTATTTGAAATTCCAACGGTCGGCGACGCTTATCAGCGTAACTCTTCTGTCGGTCACGTGCTGCCGCCATGCGGTTACGGATCTGGACGATCTTCTCGGTCGTCTCGTGCACAAGTTCAGGGCCGGTAAGTTGACTTTCTCCAACTTCCGCCCAACAAACAGGTGACCGGCACTTACGCCCATACAGTGCCTCGAATGGAGCAGCTTTGATCGAGGTGTGGTAGCTGTTATTGTAAGAAAACTCAACTAGCGGTAAGTGAGTTTCCCAACTGCCGCCAAAATCTATCACGCAGGCACGCAACATGTCTTCCAAGGTCTGGATCGTACGCTCACTCTGGCCATCGTTCTGTGGGTGATAAGCGGTTCTCATATCCAACTGCGTTCCCAATGCCCGTTGTAAAGACTGCCAGAAGTGTGACGTGAATCGAGCGTCACGATCAGAGATAATGGAAGTAGGCACACCATGCCGAGAGACTATTTCCCTTAGGTACACACGAGTTAACTTTTCCAGGCGGTCAGTCTCCCGGATTGCCAGGAAGTGTGCGGATTTCGTCAGACGATCCACGATCACCCAAATGGTATCGCATCCGCTGGGAGTTCTCGGCAGTTTTGTGATGAAATCCATTGATATCTGCTCCCACTTCCATACTGGAATTTCCAGTTGTTAAAGTAGTCCAGAGGGTCATTGATACTCCACCTTAACTTTAGAACAGGTCAAACATCTGCTTACATAGGTGGCGATATCGGCATTCATGTTTGGCCACCTGTAAAGAACCTTCAGGTCGTGGTACATCTTGTCTGAACCTGGGTGGATTGAGTACTGGGATTTGTGAGCTTCGTCCATTACTAGCTCTCGTAGGTCTCCATACGAGGGAACCCATGTTCGATCCATGAAGTAGCGGATTCCGTCAGACTTGGTTTCCAGTTGCTTCTCCATGCCTCGTAGCGATTCGGCTTTCAGGTTCTTGTCTTTTAACGCCTCAAGTTGAGCATTGCGGATCTGATCGGGTAAACCGGTGTGAATGGTGAGTTGCAATGCTCGAACTCGTCTTGGCTTGGGTGTTTCCCACCGACTTAGGGCATCTGCTGCTACATTGGCCTTGCCCGGATGATACTTGATCGTACAATCATAGTCGTTTCACAACTCGACCCAACGACGTTGTCTCATATTTATCTCCTTCTGTACAAAGATGTGCTGGAGACTCTTATGATCGGTGTAAATGGTGCACTTGGTACCGTACAAGTAGTGTCTCCATATCTTAAGTGCGAATACAACTGCTCCCAGCTCTAGGTCATGTGTCGTGTAGTTCTTCTCGTGAACCTTCAATTGTCAGGATTCATAAGCAATCACCTTATTGCGTTGCATTAGCACGCAACCGAGGCCTTGAATAGAAGCATCACAGTATACTACAAAATCATTTGTTCCCTCAGGCAGGGATAGAATTGGTGCCGTACAGAGCTTCTGCTTCAGAACCTGGAATGCTGCTTCTTGTTTGTCACCCCAATTATACGTTGTGCCCTTATGAGTTAACACGGTGAGAGGTTGAGCAATATTTGATAACCCTTCGATGAACCGTCGATAATAGCCAGCCAACCTGAGAAACTGTTGTACCTCAGTTGGAGCCTTAGGCGTAGCCCAGTTCTTGATGGCTTCTATTTTCGCCGGGTCAACATGTATCCCATCCTCATTGACCACATGACCCAAGAAGTGGACCTCTCGTATCCAGAAGTCACACTTTGAAAATTTCACGTACAGTTGTTCTCGCTTCATCAGCTCCAGAATCAGTCTAAGGTGCTCTTCGTGTTCTTCCTTATTCTTTGAATAAATAAGGATGTCATCGATGAAGATAATGACGAACTTGTCCAAATAGGGTTTGGACACTCGGTTCATGAGATCCATGAAAACTGCTGGCGCATTGGTCAACTCGAATGGCATAACCAAAAACTCGTAGTGGCCATACCTCGTTCTGAATGCAGTCTTTTAAATGTCTTCATCTCGAATCCTTAGTTGGTGATAACCCGATCTCAGATCTATCTTAGAGTAGAAACTCGACCCTTGAAGTTGATCGAACAAATCATCGATGCGCGGGAGGGGATAACGATTCTTAACCGTGGCTTTGTTCAATTCCCTGTAATTGATACACATACGAAAAGTTCCATCCTTCTCTTGACAAACAGGACTGGGGCTCCCCAAGTTGATGAGCTAGGTCTGATAAACCCTTTTTCCAATAATTCCTGCAATTGCGTAGACAGCTCTTGCAGTTCTTTTGGAGCTAATCTGTACGGTGCTTTTGCGATAGGGGTGGCTCCAGGCACCAAATCAATCTGGAACTCGACTTGGCGATGCGGTGGGAGACCAGGTAGGTCTTCAGGGAAAACCTCGGGATAATCACGTACAACAGGAATATCCTCAATCTTCTTTTCATCGGTTTCCTTTTCGGTGACCATAGCAAGGAAAGCGGTATGACCCTTATGCAAACACTTCTGGGCCTTCATGTAGGAGATAATTCCGGAGACTGTACCATTCCTTTCGTCCTGAACAGACAAAACCTCACCACTAGGAAGGGATACACGAATGACTTTCTCACCACAGATGATCTCAGCTTGATTCTTAGATAGAAAGTCCATACCCACAAATACGTCGAAGCTACCAAGTGTGATAGGCATCAGATCTATATCTATCTCATGACCACATAATCCTAGTTTGCACCCCTTAATGATGTGAGTTGCCTCAATTAGTTTCCCGTCAGCTAATTCAACAACATAACTAGGCTCCACGACAGCTAAGGTTACATCTAAGAACTTAATGAACTTGTTGGAAACAAAACTCGTGTCAGCTCCGGTATCAAATAGTATAGAAGCAAAACAACCATTCAGGGGAAACGTACCAGTAACCACATTCTGGTCATCCCTTGCCTCGCCAGAACCGATCACCAATGCACGACCCTTAGCATTGCCACCATTATTACCCTTGTTTCCACCCTTCAGCTGTGGGCAATCCTTCCTGTAGTGGCCCTCCTTACCACACTCGTAATAGCCCGTAGTCGCTCCGCCCTGGCGTTGTTGTTGCTGAGTCATCAGCTCACCCTTGCAATCTTTAGCAGCATGACCTATCTTTCCACACCTTTGGCAACGGATGCGGTCACACTGGCCATGGTGGTGGAAGTTGCACCGGTTACACTTCGGATACTTACCCGCATAGCTGCTCCATCCCTGGCCATTATTGTTGTTGTTGCTGTTCTGGTTGTTGTTGGTGAAGCTTCTTGACGAGTCAAACTTTCTGGTCTGTTGTTGCTGGGTGTTATTGCAGCTTGAAGACTTGCTGTTATTACCATCCCATTTCTTTTTGTGATCAGATGAGCCAGATGCAGTGCCACGTTTAGGCAAAGTACCCTGTGCCACTGCCTGATCAGTGAGTTTGTGAGCTAGTCGGATAGCCTGCTGAATAGTGACAGGATCAGCAGCCATAACACTAGCTTGGATTTGAGGAGCTAGACCATCAATGTATTTCTCAATCCGTTTGTAGGCCGGGGTCACCATCTGAGGACATAAAGTAGCCAACCCGTGTGAACGAGTCGTGTATTCCTCGATGTCAGAACCAATCATCTTTAAATTCCAAAACTCTGCCTCTAGTTTCTGAACTTCCCTTCTGGGGCAATACACTTCTTTCATCAAAAACTTGAAATCATCCCATGGAAAACCATTAGCAGCGTCAAGCCCTAAGGTCTGGACTTGTGAGTTCCACCACGTCAGGGCTGGTCCTTCCAGGGTGCCGGAGGCGTACTTGACACGATTCCCTGTAGGATAGTTGCACATGGCGAAAACTGACTCGAGTTTCTCCAGCCAGCGAAGTAATGAAACAGCACCATCAGAACCACTGAAAGAGTGGGGCTTACAATCCATAAACATCTTGAAGGTACAGACGGTTGGACCTCCTTGATTCAAAGTCTGGTTATCCTGGTCCTGATTGCGGGCCTGTTCATAGGCTGCAAGCGCATCAGCAACGCGCTCATTGATGATAGCATTCAACTCAGCTTGAGTCAGGGTGATGTTTCCTCGTCCACCCGAGCTTCCAGCTCTTCTTCCAGACATGATTTCTTCAATTCACAATACATATTAGTCACTAATCAGATAATAATTATTGATAAAAATAAATTGTATCATACTAGTAGGGATGAAGGATCTGTTTGCATATCAATAGTGAGGCTTTATGAGAACCTAGACCTCATGTCTCCAAGTATGGAAATGAAAATTGGTACTGATCATGTCCGTTATCACTCAATAGAGTTGCCAGAATTCTCATGCATGACAAATTACAATTACGTGTGCACCCATGATTCTAATTTGCTTTGCATGGTCACCCATGGTTCCTCCTATTCGAGATAACATACCTTGTCAAGTACCGAGTGTTATCAATGATATAGGTATCAAAGATATGTTCATTACACCAAGGGTCAAATAACTATGGTTGTACAAGGGATTCGGTTAAGATAACAACAAGGAATCAAGACGATTTGGGCTTTTCCCCTTTGAAGTTCTAGGCGTTTAAATGTTTAAGTCCAATTCTCGGATAGACTTTGAATCTTTTAGTTGCCCCTCGTTTACTGCTCAGACAAGTGTAGAAGGTAGGATATGTTGGGAACGGTAACAAGTGTGAAAGAGTTGGAAGAGTGAGGTGTTGTTCTTTTTGTTTGTCATCGTTAAACTTGTCGTGCGGGTTGGAAAGGTTTCTGTGCTCCCAAATGTGGTAATGTTAGGTTCAAATTGTCGTTGCTTCAACTTCGAGAGTGAACAATCAAGTGTAAATGTTGGGAGTGAGCGAGCGGGATTCTCCGCCCCTCTGTCAGTCGGTAATGATACACGTGTCATACCGGTAATGTTATGTTCGTTCAGCAATGAAATGTTAGTGTGCCAGGAGGTTGTTCGTACAATAGTTGCAATCATGTAAGAGTGTCTGTGCGATACTAGTGTTGTGTCTAAGGCTATAGTCTAGATGTAATGAAATCCTAGTTCTCTATAACCTATGGCTCTGATACCATTCTGTCACACCCTCAATTTCCACAAACGGTGTTTTACCGTTAGGCGTGTGACATACCAGGATCTCAGACACAGTCACATCGAACGACACTATACGAATTTGAAAATAAACGTTTGACTTCATTCAACGGAACATAAACAAAATTAACATTAGTGCGGAAGCGTATACATGATATGTGAATCCATTACATAAAAGTTACAAGTGCTAAGTCTAAACAAAATGTTGAATGCATTAAAATAAGATCGATGAATGCATGTCCTGAGTGCGTTCCTGAAGCATGCATCATGAGCTTATGCGTTCCTGTGACATGAGGAAACATGCTAAAATGTGTCAACATAACATTGGTGAGTTCACAGGTTTAATCAACAAGAAAATGTGTCTGAAAGCGTTTCAATGGTTTAGTATATAAAGCATATCGTTAGGTAGCTAGCCTGTGTTCATGTTACTTAGCGTTTCGAACCGAAGCTGACTCTTTACGTCATATATTTTTGTTGTATCCCCGTCACGTCTCACCAGACAGTGACAAATGTTAGGTCAATTTTGCACCCGTTTGACCTCCAATCAAGCTAGCGCAACTAGCCCGGGCAAGGTTTGTAAGACCCAGTAGTACTACTCAAATTACCTCGCTACACATTACTAACGGTTCGAGAGAGTCAGGACTGTTATGTGTGTTTGCACTAACGTAACATGCGATATCAATAATACTACAACCATTTATGTAAATCTGTTTGCATGTTTTCTCCCCCAAAAGGGAAGAAAGTAAAATAGGGGCCGTGAAGACTCACTGATGATGTAGTATGTAGGATGGAAGCCTCCCAAGTGTTGTTACAATGGACTGTCAAACACCTATTGACAGTTATGTTAAGCGTTAATGTTATGTCTAGTGTTAATAGAAATGTTTAGTCGGGTCAGGTCGCATTGGCTCGGTCGTGGGTGACACACACAAGCAGGCATACACATATCAAACCTTATGTAGATCCCAATTGAGTTGTCGTTAATTGCAAACAGTTAGGTTATTTTTGATTGAAAAAGTATGTGCTTGTTGATTGCGTTGACTTTAATCTTTGTGGTCAAGAAATGACACTTTATTGATTGTTACCTCATCATCACACGATAGGCACACCGCACACAAGAAGAATTCACTCACAATGACTCCAATCGCATAACAAGGCTAGACGCACGACTGGACACCTCATTCGCACGAATGGGCCTCCAATCGTACGAATCAACCTCACTCGTACGATTGAACCCTCAGTCGTATGACTTAGCAATCAGTCGTACCACACATCACTCATTCGCACGACTCATCGGCCAATCGCACGACTGAACCTTCATTCGTACGATTGGACCTTCAGTCGTGTGATACTCAGTCGTACACATTCATCCGATTGACTCAATCTCACACACTCTCAATCGCATGCATTCAGTCGCACGACAAGTCCATACGCCTGGACTTAGCCGCACGACTCACCCCAGTCGCACCACTCAGTCGCACGACACTCCCAGTCGTACGGCTCAGTCGCACGACTGGCACAGTCGCGAACTGCAGCAGATCGCGACTGCTGGTGGGGCTGAACAGCCTTCGGCTATTCCGTGCACGGTTTTCACACATCAGGGACTTCCAGAAACACTTTCCTAACATGTCTAAGTAATATGCACATGCTGATTGACCCCACATGCACCCCCACGACCACATGCATTCGGGTTGAACCCGAGCACCCGAACCCCAGATTTGCAGCGGTGAAACGGGTAACAAAATGGACGACCAAGTCGCGTACCTGCTGGAAACGTGTTATATCAGCTGTAGTGTAGCTTAGCCGTGAAAACGAGCTCAAACGAGGTGATTGTTGGTGCTAGGAGGTGGTAGAGAGGTGGAGGAGGAGATGGTGAAGAAGAAGAAGAAATGGGAGTGAAATGAAAATTTTGGGCTGGTAAGGGGTTTAATACCCAGCCCTAGTTTGGCAATTTGTCACGTTTGGTCCTCGCACTTTGTCCCCGAGTTCCCGAATTTGTTTCGGTTGATAACGATGTAAATGGGCGAGCTATGTTAATTAAGGGGATTCCTTAAATAATCCTGTTTATTTGAATCCTCTACCAACACCAATGTTAGTATTATATATCACAATTTATTTAACGCTGTCGGTGGTGATGCTTGTATACGTTTCGGGTAGTAATGAGAATGTAACAATGATAATGAAACAGTCTGAATGGTGTTAACCTGAAGTTACGGTGTGTCACATCAACGATGTATTATTTTGCAAAAGCTTTTATGATGAAATGAGAATGTCCTTTTTTATCGATTCCACTGCATGATTTTACTTAGTAAATGTAAACTATATGTTTGATGTGCAATGAATGACCAACTGTAAGCGTCCCGGGAACAGGGTCTTACAGTTATTTTATAGATAGATTTGTTTGTAAATTTACAACTTTAGTCCCTTTAGTTCACCTAGTTTATAAGATTGTACTGTAGGTATTTAGTGTGTTTTAAATGTTAGTTTTTTGTTAAGTTTAGAGTTATATATCAATGTATTGTAATATATATAATATTACTAATAATTATAATAACATTAATATTTACAATGATGCTAATAATAATAATAATTATTTTCGTGAGCAACAACGAGTAGTTAAAGAAATAAGGACGATATACGTTTAAAAACGTGAGTTGTCACATCATCCCCTTGTTGAAAGAATTTTCGTCCCGAAAATTAAGATATTACGCTCGATTAAATGCCTGAGATTTCAGTGGTTCAATCAAATGTGTGAGATTCGGTTAGGGTTGGTGGTTAGTAACGTGTCGGACAAGCATGGTTTGACAGAGTTGTGACAAATATAACACGTTGCCACGTTACACGGTAAATTCACTAATAATATTTAAATCACGTAAACACATAAGCATAACTTAATAATCACATTATTGATTAGCTTATTATTATTTTATCATTGTTAATTATTATTAAGTCGCCAATGTCCAACGACAACCAGTGTGTGCTCACGATACGTGTATGCAAGACTTAACGCAACTAACGGAGTTTGGTAACGGAAAATTACCGGATCTAACATGTTCAAAATGCACACTTATGCGATTCAGATCTATTGTTGTCATATTTTGTTTGATTGAGGTCTGTTGTTATAATGTAACGTGACAATAGTAGAACTCAATCAAAAAAAGTATAACAACAATTCCACAGTAGATCTCAATCGAATAAATATACATGTTAGAACAAAATATGAAGATTTATTGAATTCTTAAACCAGACCTAAATCAAACAAAATGAGTTAGATTTAATCGAAGATTTTAAATCGATGCGCCTGGTCTCGCTAGTCGCTTTATATGTTTTTTAGTTTTAATTGATATTAATTGATTATTTATTTTAATTAGACAATTAGAATATTGAAAAATACTAAAAAAACCGTCATATTTAACAGAGATCTTAACAGAGTTAGTGGAGTGGATGAAAATCGTAGCATTTTGTTAACTATAGCGACTTAAATGGCAAAAAAAAGTTTCTGGATTGAAATGATAAATTAAATAAAACCTCAGGGAAGAAAATTATATTTTACTTTATATGAAATATAAAAACATTTAAGTGAACAAATATAAACAAAAAAAACGAACACATACAAATAAACATAATTGAACACATTACCAGATATTAACGAACATAAACAAACAAACGCAACCTATGTTTATGTTCGCTCGTTTAACTTAAAGAATAAAATTTTTTTTTGTATTCGTTCATTTATTAAACGAACAAAAATAAATAAAGTTTTCTCGAACAGTTCAGGAAATATTCTCTAAACGTTCGGTTCGTTTGCCTTCCTATCAACCAAAGGAAAACCCACCGTTAACAACTCACTTATATCAAAATATCACATTTATAAAAACCTACTTATAAACTCAAAGTACAAACTGCCAAGCATACCGTAATACTAGTATTACGCCCCTTGCATTACAGCGAGAGGCGCTAAATCATACCAAGTAACACCAATGACATGCTCCTTATAGTAATTATCAACATTGAAAAAGCTCATATCAAAAAAGAAATTAAAAATAAAAACAAATAAAAGTAGATGTTAAATGTTAACCACACAGGTGAAACAAAAACATATAAACCAATAATTAAGTTGATATGTAACCAGCATATTGCAATGAATTTACACATAAAAAAAAGGATAAG
The DNA here is from genome assembly GCA_024085815.1 of Flaveria linearis. Lineage (NCBI taxonomy): Eukaryota > Viridiplantae > Streptophyta > Magnoliopsida > Asterales > Asteraceae > Flaveria > Flaveria linearis. The sequence goes on along the minus strand of CM044008.1, from coordinate 44,151,558 downwards.
CATAAAACGTTGAACCACACACGTATGGTATGACGTGTTAACACGTTAAATTTAGACTGAAACTTAAAATGAAAATTTTATAAAATATGAAAACTATATGTATCAAAATTAAAAGTAAAAAGTATTGAAGCAATATTGTAAAAATATAAAATATTGGGTTTAAATAAAAAATTTAAATATTAAAAAAATGATGGATACAACCCACTAATGCATATAATAGAACCCATGAGTCACACCAAAGTTAATAGTTAGCATATATAACGTATGAACTCGCGCTTTATCACGATTGTACATTAGTATTCAATACATAATTATGTATAAAAATTATATTGAAAACTCTGTTTAAAAAAATACTGTCGAAACGTTAATATAATTTATCACATCATAACAAAAAATTTAGTTTTTATAAACCTTCATAGTTTTATGATTATAATATACGATTCAAAACCTTGAACCAGTTTTTACAGATTGTATATTTTTTGTTTGATAACTTGTATATTATTACACATTATTAATTGGTGCCGTACAGAGCTTCTGCTTCAGAACCTGGAATGCTGCTTCTTGTTTGTCACCCCAATTGTACGTTGTGCCCTTATGAGTTAACACGGTGAGAGGTTGAGCAATATTTGATAACCCTTCGATGAACCGTCGATAATAGCCAGCCAACCTGAGAAACTGTTGTACCTCAGTTGGAGCCTTAGGCGTAGCCCAGTTCTTGATGGCTTCTATTTTCGCCGGGTCAACATGTATCCCATCCTCATTGACCACATGACCCAAGAAGTGGACCTCTCGTATCCAGAAGTCACACTTTGAAAATTTCACGTACAGTTGTTCTCGCTTCATCAGCTCCAGAATCAGTCTAAGGTGCTCTTCGTGTTCTTCCTTATTCTTTGAATAAATAAGGATGTCATCGATGAAGATAATGACGAACTTGTCCAAATAGGGTTTGCACACTCGGTTCATGAGATCCATGAAAACCGCTGGCGCATTGGTCAACCCGAATGGCATAACCAAAAACTCGTAGTGGCCATACCTCGTTCTGAATGCAGTCTTTTAAATGTCTTCATCTCGAATCCTTAGTTGGTGATAACCCGATCTCAGATCTATCTTAGAGTAGAAACTCGACCCTTGAAGTTGATCGAACAAATCATCGATGCGCGGGAGGGGATAACGATTCTTAACCGTGGCTTTGTTCAATTCCCTGTAATTGATACACATACGAAAAGTTCCATCCTTCTTCTTGACAAACAGGACTGGGGCTCCCCAAGTTGATGAGCTAGGTCTGATAAACCCTTTTTCCAATAATTCCTGCAATTGCGTAGACAGCTCTTGCAGTTCTTTTGGAGCTAATCTGTACGGTGCTTTTGCGATAGGGGTGGCTCCAGGCACCAAATCAATCTGGAACTCGACTTGGCGATGCGGTGGGAGACCAGGTAGGTCTTCAGGGAAAACCTCGGGATAATCACGTACAACAGGAATATCCTCAATCTTCTTTTCATCGGTTTCCTTTTCGGTGACCATAGCAAGGAAAGCGGTATGACCCTTATGCAAACACTTCTGGGCCTTCATGTAGGAGATAATTCCGGAGACTGTACCATTCCTTTCGTCCTGAACAGACAAAACCTCACCACTAGGAAGGGATACACGAATGACTTTCTCACCACAGATGATCTCAGCTTGATTCTTAGATAGCAAGTCCATACCCACAACTACGTCGAAGCTACCAAGTGTGATAGGCATCAGATCTATATCTATCTCATGACCACATAATCCTAGTTTGCACCCCTTAATGATGTGAGTTGCCTCAATTAGTTTCCCGTCAGCTAATTCAACAACATAACTAGGCTCCACGACAGCTAAGGTTACATCTAAGAACTTAATGAACTTGTTGGAAACAAAACTCGTGTCAGCTCCGGTATCAAATAGTATAGAAGCAAAACAACCATTCAGGGGAAACGTACCAGTAACCACATTCTGGTCATCCCTTGCCTCGCCAGAACCGATCACCAATGCACGACCCTTAGCATTGCCCCCATTATTACCCTTGTTTCCACCCTTCAGCTGTGGGCAATCCTTCCTGTAGTGGCCCTCCTTACCACACTCGTAATAGCCCGTAGTCGCTCCGCCCTGGCGTTGTTGTTGCTGAGTCATCAGCTCACCCCTGCAATCTTTAGCAGCATGACCTATCTTTCCACACCTTTGGCAACGGATGCGGTCACACTGGCCATGGTGGTGGAAGTTGCACCGGTTACACTTCGGATACTTACCCGCATAGCTGCTCCATCCCTGGCCATTATTGTTGTTGTTGCTGTTCTGGTTGTTGTTGGTGAAGCTTCTTGACGAGTCAAACTTTCTGGTCTGTTGTTGCTGGGTGTTATTGGAGCTTGAAGACTTGCTGTTATTACCATCACATTTCTTTTTGTGATCAGATGAGCCAGATGCAGTGCCACGTTTAGGCAAAGTACCCTGTGCCACTGCCTGATCAGTGAGTTTGTGAGCTAGTCGGATAGCCTGCTGAATAGTGACAGGATCAGCAGCCATAACACTAGCTTGGATTTGAGGAGCTAGACCATCAATGTATTTCTCAATCCGTTTGTAGGCCGGGGTCACCATCTGAGGACATAAAGCAGCCAACCCGTGTGAACGAGTCGTGTATTCCTCGATGTCAGAACCAATCATCTTTAAATTCCAAAACTCTGCCTCTAGTTTCTGAACTTCCCTTCTGGGGCAATACACTTCTTTCATCAAAATCTTGAAATCATCCCATGGCAAACCATTAGCAGCGTCAAGCCCTAAGGTCTGGACTTGTGAGTTCCACCACGTCAGGGCTGGTCCTTCCAGGGTGCCGGAGGCGTACTTGACATGATTCCCTGTAGGATAGTTGCACATGGCGAAAACTGACTCGAGTTTCTCCAGCCAGCGAAGTAATGAAACAGCACCATCAGAACCACTGAAAGAGTGGGGCTTACAATCCATAAACATCTTGAAGGTACAGACGGTTGGACCTCCTTGATTCAAAGTCTGGTTATCCCGGTCCTGATTGCGGGCCTGTTCATAGGCTGCAAGCGCATCAGCAACGCGCTCATTGATGATAGCATTCAACTCAGCTTGAGTCAGGGTGATGTTTCCTCGTCCACCCGAGCTTCCAGCTCTTCTTCCAGACATGATTTCTTCAATTCACAATACATGTTAGTCACTAATCAGATAATAATTATTGATAAAATAAATTGTATCATACTAGTAGGGATGAAGGATCTGTTTGCATATCAATAGTGAGGCTTTATGAGAACCTAGACCTCATGTCTCCAAGTATGGAAATGAAAATTGGTACTGATCATGTCCGTTATCACTCAATAGAGTTGCCAGAATTCTCATGCATGACAAATTACAATTACGTGTGCACCCATGATTCTAATTTGCTTTGCATGGTCACCCATGGTTCCTCCTATTCGAGATAACATACCTTGTCAAGTACCGAGTGTTATCAATGATATAGGTATCAAAGATATGTTCATTACACCAAGGGTCAAATAACTATGGTTGTACAAGGGATTCGGTTAAGATAACAACAGGGAATCAAGACGATTTGGGCTCTTCCCCTTTGAAGTTCTAGGCGTTTAAATGTTTAAGTCCAATTCTCGGATAGACTTTGAATCTTTTAGTTGCCCCTCGTTTACTGCTCAGACAAGTGTAGAAGGTAGGATATGTTGGGAACGGTAACAAGTGTGAAAGAGTTGGAAGAGTGAGGTGTTGTTCTTTTTGTTTGTCATCGTTAAACTTGTCGTGCGGGTTGGAAAGGTTTCTGTGCTCCCAAATGTGGTAATGTTAGGTTCAATTTGTCGTTGCTTCAACTTCGAGAGTGAACAATCAAGTGTAAATGTTGGGAGTGAGCGAGCGGAATTCTCCGCCCCTCTGTCAGTCGGTAATGATACACGTGTCATACCGGTAATGTTATGTTCGTTCAGCAATGAAATGTTAGTGTGCCAGGAGGTTGTTCGTACAATAGTTGCAATCATGTAAGAGTGTCTGTGCGATACTAGTGTTGTGTCTAAGGCTATAGTCTAGATGTAATGCAATCCTAGTTCTCTATAACCTATGGCTCTGATACCATTCTGTCACACCCTCAATTTCCACAAACGGGGTTTTACCGTTAGGCGTGTGACATACCAGGATCTCAGACACAGTCACATCGAACGACACTATACGAATTTGAAAATAAACGTTTGACTTCATTCAACGGAACATAAACAAAATTAACATTAGTGCGGAAGCGTATACATGATATGTGAATCCAATACATAAAAGTTACAAGTGCTAAGTCTAAACAAAATGTTGAATGCATTAAAATAAGATCGATGAATGCATGTCCTGAGTGCGTTCCTGAAGCATGCATCATGAGCTTATACGTTCCTGTGACATGAGAAAACATGCTAAAATGTGTCAACATAACATTAGTGAGTTCACAGGTTTAATCAACAAGAAAATGTGTCTGAAAGCGTTTCAATGGTTTAGTATATAAAGCATATCGTTAGGTAGCTAGCCTGTGTTCATGTTACTTAGCGTTTCGAACCGAAGCTGACTCTTTACGTCATATATGTTTGTTGTATCCCCGTCACGTCTCACCAGACAGTGACAAATGTTAGGTCAATTTTGCACCCGTTTGACCTCCAATCAAGCTAGCGCAACTAGCCCGGGCAAGGTTTGTAAGACCCAGTAGTACTACTCAGAATTACCTCGCTACACATTACTAACGGTTCGAGAGAGTCAGGACTGTTATGTGTGTTTGCACTAACGTAACATGCGATATCAATAATACTACAACCATTTATGTAAATCTGTTTGCATGTTTTCTCCCCCAAAAGGGAAGAAAGTAAAATAGGGGCCGTGAAGACTCACTGATGATGTAGTATGTAGGATGGAAGCCTCCCAAGTGTTGTTACAATGGACTGTCAAACACCTATTGACAGTTATGTTAAGCGTTAATGTTATGTCTAGTGTTAATAGAAATGTTTAGTCGGGTCAGGTCGCATTGGCTCGGTCGTGGGTGACACACACAAGCAGGCATACACATATCAAACCTTATGTAGATCCCAATTGAGTTGTCGTTAATTGCAAACAGTTAGGTTATTTTTTGATTGAAAAAGTATGTGCTTGTTGATTGCGTTGACTTTAATCTTTGTGGTCAAGAAATGACACTTTATTGATTGTTACCTCATCATCACACGATAGGCACACCGCACACAAGGAGAATTCACTCACAATGACTCCAATCGCATAACAAGGCTAGACGCACGACTGGACACCTCATTCGCACGAATGGGCCTCCAATCGTACGAATCAACCTCACTCGTACGATTGAACCCTCACTCGTATGACTTAGCAATCAGTCGTACCACACATCACTCATTCGCACGACTCATCGGCCAATCGCACGACTGAACCTTCATTCGTACGATTGGACCTTCAGTCTTGTGATACTCAGTCGTACACATTCATCCGATTGACTCAATCTCACACACTCTCAATCGCATGCATTCAGTCGTACGACAAGTCCATACGCCTGGACTCAGCCGCACGACTCACCCCAGTCGGACCACTCAGTCGCACGACACTCCCAGTCGTACGGCTCAGTCGCACGACTGGCACAGTCGCGAACTGCAGCAGATCGCGACTGCTGGTGGGGCTGAACAGCCTTCGGCTATTCCGTGCACGGTTTTCACACATCAGGGACTTCCAGAAACACTTTTCTAACATGTCTAAGTAATATGCACATGCTGATTGACCCCACATGCACCCCCACGACCACATGCATTCGGGTTGAACCCGAGCACCCGAACCCCAGATTTGCAGAGGTGAAACGGGTAACAAAATGGACGACCAAGTCGCGTACATGCTGGAAACGTGTTATATCAGCTGTAGTGTAGCTTAGCCGGTGAAAACGAGCTCAAACGAGGTGATTGTTGGTGCTAGGAGGTGGTAGAGAGGTGGAGGAGGAGATGGTGAAGAAGAAGAAGAAATGGGAGTGAAATGAAAATTTTGGGCTGGTAAGGGGTTTAATACCCAGCCCTAGTTTGGCAATTTGTCACGTTTGGTCCTCGCACTTTATCCCCGAGTTCCCGAATTTGTTTCGGTTGATAACGATGTAAATGGGCGAGCTATGTTAATTAAGGGGATTCCTTAAATAATCCTGTTTATTTGAATCCTCTACCAACACCAATGTTAGTATTATATATCACAATTTATTTAACGCTGTCGGTGGTGATGCTTGTATACGTTTCGGGTAGTAATGAGAATGTAACAATGATAATGGCAACAGTCTGAATGGTGTTAACCTGAAGTTACGGTGTGTCACATCAACGATGTATTATTTTGCAAAAGCTTTTATGATGAAATGAGAATGTCCTTTTTTATCGATTCCACTGCATGATTTTACTTAATAAATGTAAACTATATGTTTGATGTGCAATGAATGACCAACTGTAAGCGTCCCGGGAACAGGGCCTTACAGTTATTTTATAGATAGATTTGTTTGTAAATTTACAACTTTAGTCCCTTTAGTTCACCTAGTTTATAAGATTGTACTGTAGGTATTTAGTGTGTTTTAAATGTTAGTTTTTTGTTAAGTTTAGAGTTATATATCAATGTATTGTAATATATATAATATTACTAATAATTATAATAACATTAATATTTACAATGATGCTAATAATAATAATAATTATTTTCGTGAGCAACAACGAGTAGTTAAAGAAATAAGGACGATATACGTTTAAAAACGTGAGTTGTCACATCATCCCCTTGTTGAAAGAATTTTCGTCCCGAAAATTAAGATATTACGCTCGATTAAATGCCTGAGATTTCAGTGGTTCAATCAAATGTGTGAGATTCGGTTAGGGTTGGTGGTTAGTAACGTGTCGGACAAGCATGGTTTGACAGAGTTGTGACAAATATAACACGTTGCCACGTTACACGGTAAATTCACTAATAATATTTAAATCACGTAAACACATAAGCATAACTTAATAATCACATTATTGATTAGTTTATTATTATTTTATCATTTTAATTATTATTAAGTCGCCAATGTCCAACGACAACCAGTGTGTGCTCACGATACGTGTATGCAAGACTTAACGCAACTAACGGAGTTTGGTAACGGAAAATTACCGGATCTAACATGTTCAAAATGCACACTTATGCGATTCAGATCTATTGTTGTCATATTTTGTTTGATTGAGGTCTGTTGTTATAATGTAACGTGCCAATAGTAGAACTCAATCAAAAAAAGTATAACAACAATTCCACAGTAGATCTCAATCGAATAAATATACATGTTAGAACAAAATATGAAGATTTATTGAATTCTTAAACCAGACCTAAATCAAACAAAATGAGTTAGATTTAATCGAAGATTTTAAATCGATGCGCCTGGTCTCGCTAGTCGCTTTATATGTTTTTTAGTTTTAATTGATATTAATTGATTATTTATTTTAATTAGACAATTAGAATATTGAAAAATACTAAAAAAACCGTCATATTTAACAGAGATCTTAACAGAGTTAGTGGAGTGGATGAAAATCGTAGCATTTTGTTAACTATAGCGACTTAAATGGCAAAAAAAAGTTTCTGGATTGAAATGATAAATTAAATAAAACCTCAGGGAATAAAATTATATTTTATTTATATGAAATATAAAAACATTTAAGTGAACAAATATAAACAAAAAAAACGAACACATACAAATAAACATAATTGAACACATTACCAGATATTAACGAACATAAACAAACAAACGCAACCTATGTTTATGTTCGCTCGTTTAACTTAAAGAATAAAATTTTTTTCGTATTCGTTCATTTATTAAACGAACAAAAATAAATAAAGTTTTCTCGAACAGTTCAGGAAATATTCTCTAAACGTTCGGTTCGTTTGCCTTCCTATCAACCAAAGGAAAACCCACCGTTAACAACTCACTTATATCAAAATATCACATTTATAAAAACCTACTTATAAACTCAAAGTACAAACTGCCAAGCATACCGTAATACTAGTATTACGCCCCTTGCATTACAGCGAGAGGCGCTAAATCATACCAAGTAACACCAATGACATGCTCCTTATAGTAATTATCAACAATGAAAAAGCTCATATCAAAAAAGAAATTAAAAAATAAAAACAAATAAAAGTAGATGTTAAATGTTAACCACACAGGTGAAACAAAAACATATAAACCAATAATTAAGTTGATATGTAACCAGCATATTGCAATGAATTTACACATAAAAAAAGGATAAGCATAAAAACGTTGAACCACACACGTATGGTATGACGTGTTAACACGTTAAATTTAGACTGAAACTTAAAATGAAAATTTTATAAAATATAAAACTATATGTATCAAAATTAAAAGTAAAAAGTATTGAAGCAATATTGTAAAAATATAAAATATTGGGTATAAATAAAAAATTTAAATATTAAAAAATTGATGGATACAACCCACTAATGCATATAATAGAACCCATGAGTCACACCAAAGTTAATAGTTAGCATATATAACGTATGAACTCGCGCTTTATCACGATTGTACATTAGTATTCAATACATAATTATGTATAAAAATTATATTGAAAACTCTGTATAAAAAAATACTGTCGAAACGTTAATATAATTTATCACATCATAACAAAAAATTTAGTTTTTATAAACCTTCATAGTTTTATGATTATAATATACGATTCAAAACCTTGAACCAGTTTTTACAGATTGTATATTTTTTGTTTGATAACTTGTATATTATTACACATTATTAATTATCAGCAAAATTGTTTTAATTTTATAAAAAGCTATTATAATTACTTTAAATATAATTAGTAATAATAATAATAATAATAATAATAATAATAATACTAAAATTACTGATGTTGCTGCTTTTGTTGTTGATTTTTGTATGTTAAGTATAATGAATAGGCTCGCGTGATGCATAGGTGCTACTTACCCTGACCAGACTTAAATAATGATTATATTATTATTATTATTATTATTATTATTATTATTTATTATATTATTATTATTATTATTATATTATTATTATTATTATTATTATTATTATTATTTATTATTATTATTATAACTATGAATATATTTGGTAACTAGTATTTACTTAATAATATAATACTTAAATGAATAGAAAAAATATAAATGAAAAATATAAAATATAATGTTAATTTAAATTATTATTAATAAAGTAATACTTAATATAGTAAATTAAATCATATGCGTTAACTCCTGTACTAATTAGAATAGGTTTATTAGATTAGGATAATTTAATAATATTGTATAAAATACTTATACCATATGCTGAAATAGTTGTTTTAGGTGTTTTACGGGAAATAAAAAATTATCAATATAATTCATATCATAAATTTAGTCAAATATAAATAATATTCAACTAATTAAACACATACACAGAAGATGACCATAACAAGTGAAAGGAGAAACGAAGCAAGTGATGACCCCATCTGTTGAGACTGAAACGCAAAACGCAAATGTCCATAGAGTTTTCAGTATACGGATGTAGTGAAATGTTGGTTCAATGAAAGTAAATTCAAACGCTTCTGCTTATTATTAATAAACCTTTCAAATCAAATCGATAATTTGAAATTGACATAGATACAAATATGTCATTGCAGAAGATACATTATCAATCTTTTAAGTTTGTCTACATATGAAAACATGCTTAATGTGAATTATTTTGCCATGCACAACATTATTGTTATGAGCTATCGCATCATATTAGTTTTTATATTTGATGGCTGTATTAATTGTATTATAAAATGTTATACAAAGTGTTGTTCGCCTAATTCAACTTTTGTCGTATATAAAGCGCGCAGAAGATTTGGACGGAAACTCTTAAAAATTTGATTTGTGAACGGGTGTTGCCGACAACCCCAGACCAAAAAAATCATACTCGTTCATGAAGGTTTGAAGAACAAATCAAATACAAATCTACATACAGTTAATAGATTATTATTGCGGTTTGTTGCAAATATTATGTGACGACCCTAAAAATTAAGTGTTCCGTTTTAATTAAGGTGATATTCATAGACCCGTTTTTATGTTTATGTGTTTTGGGGGACAAAGCATACTATTTTGTGATTGATGCTAATAAATAAAATATTTATGAGATATTGTCATTTTGCCATAAGCTATAACCATTAATTCGAATGAGTAACCGTCTGGTAATATAGATAGTGCTACTTAGAAAATATTTCCTGCACCAACAGCATGAGTGTTATGATGCTATATTATCTGATTTTATGATTTGTATTTGTGACAGTTATAAATCATCTGGTATATAAGTAGATATTGTTGTAACCTTATTTATGTTGCATCAATATATTTTGTTTAGTCGTTAAACCTATGTTCTGACCAATATTACGTTGATAGTTTTCAGTATGCTTTTTCAGGACATCAGAATGACTAACAGTGTAATATCTTCATTTGATGTTTACAATGGATGGGGTGAAGTTATTGGAAAGACGTGTGTCAAAGTAACTGTAAACATATTTGAGCGTAGCATAATGGTGGATGCACACATCCACTACTATTGAAGAACAAGAAGAAGTTATTAGACACTTTTGTATTTAGGTTACATATTAAAATGTATTAGTTTTTGGATAGACAAATTTTGTATGAACTTATATGTAACCTGAAATATATATATATATATATATATATATATATATATATATATATATATATATATATAAACAAACAAACCCAGTATATCCTACTCAAGAGCAGGGTCTGGGAGGGTAGGTGGTGGCGAGTCTTTCCTCTATCCAAATAGGTAGAGAGACAGCTTCCAAAGAGACTCACGGCTCGATAACAAAAGCAATAGCGCTAGCGAATCAGCATATAATCAAACAAACGATATATGATATATGATATATGAACAGCACACAACATTCAACAAACAGTAAAATATCACCAAAAGGAAATATAAAATGAACAAGAATACATCAGAGAAGCAGCAAGTTTCCTCTAAAAAGGCAGAAGCGTACTACATACACATCAGGCCCCGTAACAAGTAATCAAAGTCCCTTCCTAGCTACAGAAATCACTAAAAGTCCTTAATTTTAATTCTACGCCTCCACTCACTCCTATCCTCGATCATGTGCTTAGAGAGGTGCAAATGTACCATATCTCGCCTAATTATCTCTTCCCAAGTCAACCTAGGTCTTCCTCTACTCTTCCTACCCTCTAGGATGATGTTCTCCACTACTCTAACCGGTGCTTCCATTGGTCTCCTCTTGACATGTCCAAACCATCTTAATCTTCCCTCTCGTAAATATATATATATATATATATATATATATATATATATATATATATATGTGTGTATGTATGTATGTATGTATGTATGTATATATAAGTATGTGATGTTATGTTTAAAGTTCCTGTTATAATTCTTTGTCTGTAATCAATATGTTTTGAGCCAAAGAGTCACACCCAAACATTTTACGCTTCCGCTGGGATATGACAGGTTCGTATCAGAGATATTGGTTATAAAGAATTAGGTATTATCAGCAAATGTCTAGACTGTAACCATAAGCTCATATGATAACAAATCATCAATATGATATTGTTTTCTTTTTATGATTTCATGTGATCCAATTTATGATTTGATAAAAATGAAACTTGAGATGTATATGATTCATATGTGAAAATTTTATGTTAACTACATGAGTTAAATTTGTAAGAATTTTTGCAGCATGAGTTCTGATAAATCTGATAGTTACTATAACGAAATTGATCATTCGGATCCTAGCAATTGTAGAGAAACAACACCGGATATAGAACCTCTGAACAAATAGAAACACCTCAATGTGAGACCCGGATCCATACTGCACCAAAGTTTTATGTTTGACGTGCACCAGTAACCATAGGAGGCTACACAATCCAGACTTCTAGAAAAAGAGTATGACGGGGCATGAAACTTCTAAATGATGAAATACAGGACACAAGAGATACAAAACCATAAACTTTTCCTCCAACATCTGAAAAGACACCCACAAATTAGTCTGATGATTCTGAAATAGAATAAGAGGAAATCAATAGGCAAAGGTTGGAAGAATGGCAAGCAGAGGCAACTAAACAAATTCTCAAAAGGGTTAAGAAGATTCAACGAGAGGTTCGGGTAATCAAAGGAGATATCAAGAAGGAAATGAAAAGAGACAATAGCATCCTCACCAAATTATGGAAATGGCTTTGGGGAAATTAGAAAACTAGAAAACCTTACGTATGTTGTGGTAACTTTAAGAATAAAGAAAGAAGGATATATGTTGAATTACTTTCTTTGATTCCATGCCCATTAAAATATTATCAGTAAAAACATACATATATCTTCTTATCTTCTTAAGATATTAATACAATTAAAATGTCGTGAAACATGCCGCCAAAAAAGACTACTCAATCAGTACGAAGAACTGCACGAGTAGGAAGACCAAGAACTAGGCTAGGAGAAGAAGCTCTACCTGTAAATACCACAACCGCTAAGAATGAAAGGATTTCAAGATAGTGACTCAACAACTGGAAGCTGCAATACCCACCTTAGTAGCCCAATTACAACAAAACCTTAATTTTGAAGGCATACTACCTGGAAATGAGAAACCAAAGAATGCTAATATAGGAGAACACCAAGAGGTGGAGATTATAGACAGAGTTAGGAAAGGATATTCCTATAAGACTTTCATGTCATGCAAACCTTAAGAGTTTGACGGGAAAGGTGGACCAGTACAAGCTTAATGCTGGTTAGATGAAATGGAATCGGTTTTGGGTATTAGTAACTGTGCTGATAACCACAAAATTACGTTTGCTTCATATTCTCTCAACAGAGTGGCAAAGTCTTGGTGGAAAATGGAAGTTCAGACAAAAAAAAAGCACATTATGAATGCATTAAGCTGGGAGTAGTTTAAGTAACTAGTAATTGAAAAATACTGCCATTATAATGAAATAAAGAAAATAGAAGTAGAATATTTAGAATTAGAAATGAAATATGTAGCATATCGAGAGTATACTGATAGGTACAATAAACTTTCTAGGTTAGTGCCACATCAGGTGACTCCAAAAACAAAGAGGATAGGAAGATACATCTGGGGTTTAGTACCATAGATTAGAGAAATGGTAAAGTCTACAATGCCAAACACTTTTCAGAATGCAGTGGCTCTAGCAGGAAGCTTGACAGACAAAATGATAAGAAATGAATCTTTAACTGGCCCAAAGGTAGGAGAGAAGAGAAAGTGGAATATTGACCATACGGGAGGGAAGTTTGGAAGAAACAAGAATAATAAAATAGTTAGAACCCAGTAAGAAACCTCTTGGGAGTTGTACAAGAAAGGAAACCTCAGATGGAAGGACAACATGGTGCAGTACTTACCAGAGATACCATCATAGTAAATGCATGATAGTGATTTGTTACAAATGCAAGAAGAAATGACACATATTCCAAGACTACAAAGGAACTATAAACCCTAAACCAGTTTGCTATCAATGTGGAAATGAGAATCATTTTTGTAATGAATATCCGAAGTTGAAAAAGAAAACTCCCATAAACAATCCACGTGGCAGAGCCTTTGTAATGCAAGCCGAAGAGGCACGACAAGAACCGGAAGTAGTAACGGGTACGTTTCCTATTAATAACCAACATGTAACTGTGTTATTTGATACGGGAGAGACCTGTAGTTTTGTTTCATATACATTTAAGCCTTTACTTAGCTTAGCCTCAGAAAAATTAAAGTATAAATATATGATAGAATTAGCTGATGGAAAAATAATTGAGGCTAGTGAAGTTATTTCTAATTGCACTTTGAATTTAGATGATCATTACTTTAACATCGATTTGATTCCTATTGAATTAGGAGGCTTTGATGTCATTGTGGGTATGGATTGGTTAAGTAAGAATCAAGCTGAAATTATTTATGAAAAGAGAATAATTAAAATTCCTTCAAATAACACAATCCTTACAATATATGGGGAAAAACCTAGGGATACTGTAAAGTTAGTCTTATATAAGAAAGCTTAGAAATATTTGAGAAAGAAAATTATCATTTCTAGCTCATATAGTTGATACACAAGTAGACATGTAAAATTTAAAAGATGTTCCTATTGTTAGAGAATTCCAAAGGTATTTCCTAATGAATTACCAGGATTGCCACGCACTCATCAAGTAGAATTCAAAATGAAATTAGTACCTGGAACTGCTCCGATAGCAAAATCTCCATATCGTTTAGCACCGATAAAAATGAAGGAATTAATGAGCTAACTTCAGGAATGGTTAGATAAAGGGTTTATACGTCCTAGTGTATCCCCTTAGGGAGCACCAGGTCTATTTGTTAAGAAGAAGGATGAAACTTATAGAATGTGTATCGATTATCGAGAACTCAATAAGGTTACCGTAAAGAATAGGTATCCCGTTCCTAGGATAGATGACCTATTTGATCAATTACAACAATCTAGTTACTTTTCTAAAATTATCTTAAGATCAGGATATCATCAGTTAAGAGTGCAAGAGGAGGGTATTCCTAAGACTGCATTCAGAACTCGATATGGTCATTATGAGTTCCTTGTAATACTATTTGGATTAACAAATGCTCCTGTGGTGTTCATTGATTTAATGAATAGGGTATATAAATGTTGTTTAGATAAATTTGTCATAGTCTTTATAGATGATATCTTAATCTATTCTAAGAGTAAGGAGGAACATGAGAAGCACCTAAGGTTAACTTTAAAACTAATCTAGGAAGAGCAATTCTATGCCAAATTTTCAAATGTGAATTCTAGAAAAGAGAAGTACAATTCTTAGGACATGTGGTTAACCAAAAGGGAATTCAAGTTGACCTAGCAAAGATTGAAGTACTTAATTAATGGGAAATTCCAACAATGGCAACTGAAATTCGATAATTCGTAGATTTGGCAGGTTATTATAGAAGGTTTATAGAAAATTTCTCAAGAATAGCCCAATCTTTAACAGAGTTAACTCAGAAGGATAAGCAATATATTTGGGGAGAAAG
The DNA here is from genome assembly GCA_024085815.1 of Flaveria linearis. Lineage (NCBI taxonomy): Eukaryota > Viridiplantae > Streptophyta > Magnoliopsida > Asterales > Asteraceae > Flaveria > Flaveria linearis. The sequence goes on along the minus strand of CM044008.1, from coordinate 44,136,487 downwards.
ACAGAATGTTGCATTTGCACTCTTAAAGAATAAGTTATGTAGTGCTCCTATTTTAGCCTTTCTAGAAGGAATAGACAATTTCATTGTATACTGTGATGCGTCACATCAAGGTTTTGGATGTGTTTTAATGCAACGAGATAAGGTAATTGCATATGCATCTAGACAGCTCAGGGGAAGTGAAAAGAATTACACTACACATTATTAGAACTAGGAGCAGTAGTATTTGTACTTAAAATTTAGAGACATTATTTATATGGAACTAAGTGCATAGTTTATATAGACCATAAGGAAATACAATATATATTTAACCAAAATATGTTAAATGTAAGGCAAAGAAGATGCGTAGAATTATTAAGTGATTATGATTGTGAAATTAACTATCACCCTGGAAAGACAAATGTAGTAGCTGATGCTTTAAGCGGGAAAAGGGAGAAGTAAGCCATTACGAGTTCGTGCTATGAGAATAGAATCAACCTCAGATTTAATAAGTCAAATCAGAAAAGCTCAGCAAGAAAAGGGATTCAAAGATGTGCAGGGACAAAGCAAACAACTAGAAGTAATATTAGATAGAACCCTGAGATTTAAGGAAAGAATTTGGATTCATAACAATAACATGCTTAGGGAAAATATTTTAAATGAAGCATACAGGTCTAGATATTCAGTACACCCAAGAAATAATAAGATTTACAAAGATTTGAGAAACCTGTATTGGTGGTCGGGTATGAAGAGATCCGTTAATGAATATGTTGAAAGGTGTGATATCTGTTCAAGAGTTAACTGAATATCAGAAACCCTCAGGATGTTTACAACAACTAGAAATCTCTAAATGGAAGTGGGATCAAATTACTATGGATTTTGTAACTAAGTTTCCTAGAACCTTAAGTGGGTATGACACAATATGGGTTATAGTTGACCAATTGACTAAGTCAACTCATTTCTTACCAATAAGAGAATATTACAAGATGGAAAAGATAGTAAGAATTTATATGAAGGAATTGTGTGTAGACATGGAATACCCATATCAATAATATTAAATAGGGATAGCATATTTAGTTTAAGATTCTGTTAGACGTTATAAAAATCCGTAGGAAGTCAAATGAATATGAGTCCAGCTTACTATCCACAGACAGATGGATAGAGAGAGAGAACAATCCAAATGTTAGAAGATATGTTACCAGCTTATGCAATATATTTTGGTGGTAACTGAGACTCATACTTGCCATTGATTGAATTTTCATACAACAATAGCTATCATGTTATTATTGGAGCAACTCCATTTGATGCTCTATACGGAAGGAAGTGTAGGTCATATCTTTTGTTAGAATGAAGTAGGAGATAGACAACTTACAGGCCCAGAACTTATACAGGAAACAACTCATAAAATTAATGAAATTAAGGGCAGATTAAAAGCAACATGTGATAGGTAAAATAGTTATATTGATAAGAGAAGAAAACCTTTGGAATTTTAGATAGGAGATAAGGTGTATCTAAAGGTATCACCATCAAAGGGAACTATCCAATTTGGGAAAAGAAATAAGTTAAACCCTAGGTATGTTGGCCCTTTTGAGGTAATAGATTGAACTGGTCCTGTAGCTTAGAAGTTAAATTTACCTCAGGAACTAAGTGAAATACACAACAACTTTCACGTATCCAGTTTGAAGAAATGTATGATAGATGAGACATTAAGGATACCAATACAAGAAATCAAAATAGATAAGAAACTCCACTTTGTAGAAGAATCGGTAGCAACTATGGATAAGGAAGTAAAAAGTTTGAGAAGAAGTAAAATTCCAATAGTAAGGATCTAGTGGAATTAAAAAGAGGACATGACTTTACATGGGAACAAGAAGATGAAATCAAAAGAAGGTATCCTTATTTATTAGAGGTTAAACTGAATGAAAAGAACAATTATAAAGACAAACTTCCCATCCCAACAGTTACTGACAACAGATGAATTTCACGACGAAATTCTATTTACGGGGGGAGAATGTGACGACCCTAAAAATTAAGGGTTTCGCTGGAATTAAGGTGAGATTCATAGCCCCGTTTTTATGTTTATGAGTTTTGAGGGAAAAAACATACTATTTTTTGATTGATGCTAATAAATAAGACATTTTTAAGATACTGTCATTTTGCCATAAGCTACAACCATTAATTTGGATGAGGAACCGTCTGGTATTATAGGTAGCGCTACTTAGGAAAATATTTCCTGCACCAACAGGATGAGTGTTATGATGTTATATTATCTGATTTTGTGATTTGTATTTGTTACAGTTATAGATCACGTGACATATAAGTAGGTTTCGTTGTAATATTATTTATATTGCATCAATATATTTTGTTTAGTCATTAAACCTATGTTCTCACCAACATTATATTGACAATTTGAGTATGCTTTTTCAGGAAATCAGAATGACTAACAGTGTACTGTTTTCGTTTGATGTTTACAACGGATGGGGTGAAGTTATTGGAAAGACATGTGTCAAAATAACTATAAACATGTTTGGGCCTAGCATAATGGTGGATGCACACATCTTCTACTATTGAAGAACAAGAAGCAGTTATTAGAAACTTTTGTATTAGGTTACATATTAAAATGAATTTGTCTTTGCATAGATAAATTTTGTATGAACTTATATGTAACCTGAATATATATATATATATATATATATATATATTATATATATATATATATATATATATATATATATAAGTGTGTGATGTTATGTTTATAGTTCCCGTTTTAATTGTTTGTCTATAATCAATGTGTTTTGAGCCAAAGAGTCACACACAAGCATTTTACGCTTACCCCGTGATGTGACATATTGCTACTTGTAAACAAATGATTCCAAGGCTTAAAATTTAATTATTTTATTACCAAAATAGAAATACTTGATTACAACTTGCATAGAATTCTTAGATTATATTCACACAAGAGTTCGTACCTGACTAATGTTGGTTCTAGCTAGCGTATCAACAACCACGGGTAGGAGTGTTAATTCAATAGTACTATCAGTATCTTTCCGTAGGCTCCATCCAAAAATTATATAGTTCTGAAATAAAGTATACACAAAATTCCCATGCACATAATACTATTTTTAGCATTCCTTTACCATATTAGAAAGTGTTAAAAACAAGGCTATGAAACTCACCTTGATTAATAAACAATAGACGTATGTCACACCCCGACCAACGGCGGAAACGTAGGGGGGACGAAGTAGAATTAATTGTTTATTGTACATAACATTTAAAGTGTTATAATAATATTAAATGTAAATTTTATAACATAAAATAGTCAAATATTGTTTTACGACCAAATATAATTCAAGGAAACATATTTTTTCTTATAATCTTAGTTTGCAATATCCTAGTTTGCAAGCGTTCTTGTAATCCTCCCTACACAAATTTTTTTGAAATTATATGAAAACTAATATAGTCAATAAAGAATTAACCATTGAGTAAATACAGGTCGGCGTAGATAGTTATATTAAATAAAATAATTAAAATAATTCAATTCCCATAACATGTCAAGACTTATAAGGTAAATACTAAGCATATAAGACAATCAATAAATAATCAAACCTACTGACTAAATTGACTCGGTCCATAGATGGAGTCTTAATGAAAAAGGCACATGTGTGAATCAAGTTTCAATCACCCCCCGAGTAATCAGGTGGGGTGGGTTTTTATGCTAAAATATAACTGCCTAAGTACCGTACTAGATATTGTCCCATTTGGTAGTAGCATGTCCTCAGGCACCCACCCCTTATGGTTTTAAAACACGTCTAATAAGGATGATAGGGAATCTAGGATCGGTGTTGGTCTCTCAATACAATATTTTCCTCACAAAATCACTAAGCCACACTCATTTGATGATGCAGAATCTCTAACTAAGTTGATGATAATATACTAAGTTAAGGAACACAAGAAATGGTTTTTCAACATACTTGTATATATTATTTCTCAACTCAGTGTTTACAAGACTCTTACAAAGCATAGATAATGAGTTACATTGTGAAACTATACGTACTACTATCTACAACCGGTTATACTTAGAAAACCAGCTAGAATATACATCTTAACAATACTACACTGCTAGAAGTAAGGTATCTAAGATAAAATATTATCCTAGATTAGGTAGTCATGACATGTCCATGACTTACCTTTTGTTACTTACTAAAGTTGGTAACTCTACTAGCTAATAAAGGTGAACAATGGAATAAAGTATGGTCAACTACATGGGCAAAGGAAAATGCAATGCAATATATCAGACGTGACAACATGTGTCGGTCATACCATACTTATGTCCACTGGTCCATAGTTGATTCTTTTGAAGGTAACATAGCTTCGGAAGAATAAGTTCTTCCGAGGCCAATTACACTTCGGAAGTATCAACTTCTTTCGAATCTTCTGCAAGTCTGCAGGACTTCATTCTTCGAAAGACTTTGGCTTGGATCTTCTGAGTCGACCAATTCGGAAGGAAAACTAGGTAGTCTCGGAAGACTTAGTTTTTCCTTTGGAAGCTCTTCACACTTTAGGCTTCGGAAGATCTTCAGTTTGTATTCAGAATAGTTGCTTTTGCTTTGGAAGATCTTCAGTTTGTCTTTAAAAGAGTTGCTTTTGCTTCGGAAGACTTTCTTTAGTTGTGCTGAAAATCTTCTAAGTGTAGTTTTGGTTGTACTAGCCTCATCTGATCCAATAACCTCCCCCTAGGTTGATGCATTCAAAACTTCACTCTCTTCTTCTTAAAACTTTCAACACCAACGAAATGAGTTATTTGTCAGCTTCTTTATTCTTTTCTAAAGTGGTGCTGAGAAGCTTGTACAAGTTATTAGTAGAGAGGAGATCCAATCTATTGTTGTGGATGACATGTACCCTTTCTTATGGCCCTATGAAAAGAGTTAGTTGATGGGAATTATAGTCATATTCCCATCTAACTATGGAATCAGAAGTAGGGACTTGAATCATTTGAAGGAATAAACTTCCTTTAGTAGTGGCACCTTCTTCTTCTTACTTTCTCATCTTCAACCCCTCTTCAGTTCTTGCTTTATTTGTTAGCTCAGAAAGATGAAGGCCACTTAAATGATATGTGATGTGAGCAGCTACTTGAGAGTTTGAGGGATTGGAGAATGGCTTCTCTGCTAACTTAGCAAAGTTGAATCTACATGAGTGTAACAGAAATGGTGTGTACTTCACCATTCTCTCTTTCCATAACAGAGTTATGAGAAGATTCATCAAACCTCCACTAGATAATTTTATTCCTAGGAATGAGGGGCATATTTGGCAGTTTATCCCATTTCCTTGTGTCTAGTAAAGTCACCAGTTTTCTTCTCAAGTTCTTTTATTCTTCTTTGAGGGAGTTAGAGTTTGTAGCCAAGAGTGAAGAGCTTGGTCCAGTGTTTCCCTGGGCAGATCAAGTAATGCATCTCTTATGAGGGAACAGAAGAGCCATCAATGTATCTTAGTGTTACGAACTCTTCCTCACAAGAGAGGTTTCTTAGGTTTGTGTAGTTAATGAGCTTTCCTTTGATCTCCTTGAACTTCTCCAAGGTCTGAGGCTTAGATGGCTTAGAGGATGGCTTGGGTAGTGGTTGGGTTTTGGGTTGTGTTTTGGGTTTTAGGATGAGTAGTGGTGGTGGTTGTTGAGAGGCAATGGAAGAGGGTGGGGTTGATGGTGTAGGTTTAGGAGTGTAAGGTTCAATAGTGGGTTAAGTTTTGATAAGAAATAGAGGAGGTGTAGGGCTAGGTTTTATTGGTTGTGGTTTGGGTGTTGGTTTAGGTACCATCCTCTATATACCTTGAGTTTGGTATACCTCGTTCCTTCTTCCTAAGCTAATGTCAGCTTTGATATCACTAACATGTAGCTGTAGGGTCTTCTTAGAAATGGGCCTTAATTGCCTGCCTGTGAAGCTGTGGACCCTATGATAAGCTTTCATCCAGGCTTTGTCTCCTGCCTTCTTGACAACAGTAAGTTTGGCCTCTTCCTTCTTCTTCTTTTCCTTCACCTTCTCTCTAGCAGTGTTCTTCCGCTCCCTGTTGATTTGATCTTTTTTCTTTGTTAAAATGGAACAAGATCGTATCATTTTCATAAGGAGTCAGCTCCTCCTGAGAATATCCCCTTGGCATAGGAAGGCTATTCTCTGCAACCTCTGTGTTTGTTCATCTTCTGCTTTCTTTATCCTTTTCTCTTCCTCTTCGGCTAACCTTGTTGCTTCCGCCATCTCTTTTTGCAATACGGTTGCCTTTTCTAGTTTCATAAGCTTATCATATGGGAGTAAGAGCATGTCTTCATTATCCACTCTCAGATTGATAAGCCGATCTATCACCCCCACTCTTCTTTTGTTATTGATTGACTCTTGAATTGCTTCTGCAGCCTTGCTGCTTGTAGCCAGCAGCTTCCCAATGTTGAGTCTATCTTTTCCTTTTAGATTTTCCAACCTTTCTTCTTTAAGAATCTCTTCAACAGTTATCTCCCTTTTTTCCTTTAGGATCTGAGGAAGATTCAGCTTTTAGAGATTCTGGCTTGGATGATTCAGGTTGGGGAGAGTGGGATTGTACTTATAGTATTGAAGAGAGAGGGATTTTGAGAAATTCCTTTTAGGTACCTGTTCATACGGAGTACTAACTGATTCAACGTGAAACCAGATCAAATAGTGCGGAATCCTATTTGATTGGCGATCCAATCAGGGAGAATGTTAATCCGATCAAAACTAAAGATTAGAATACATTAAGAATTGATTAGAAGTGATAAGAAACATTCTATGAAGTTGGAAGGGACACTCTGGATGAACAAGCACTGCTAGGGTTAAGAATTCTCGAAGTGTTATGTTTTTCCAAGAATTAAGTGGTATTTATAGGTTACAGCTTTCATTCGTACAACTGAGCCATGCGTATGGCTCAGTCGTGCGACTGAGTTGTACGATTGATTCATTCGTATGTCTGAGTCAGTCTTATGACTCAATCATGCATATGGCTCAATCACCTGGTTCAGTCATGCGATTGGCACATTCGCATGGTCCAATCGTGCGACTGAATCATGAGACATAGTTAAACATATTCCTGAATATTAACTATGTCTAACAACTGTATACCTATATAACATGTTCATATAAGCGTGTAGCAATCAATCATATGAATAGATATAACATTCAACAACCAATAAACATTCAATGAAGAGTTTTTCATTTCATATATCAAACATTACATCAGTGTTACAAAATGAAAGTCAATTACATTTAAACTCACTAGAACTAGAACTAGGGACATGTGTATCAACAAACTCCCCCTTGGACCTAGGTCTATCTAATCTTTGACCTCATTTTTAAACTCTTCAAACCTTTTAGCTCGTTCTTCTTTAGAAACCCCAGCATGGATATTAAGTGCAAAGCATAAGCGTATGACATGTTGCAACTAAAGTACTTGCACTATATCCTGCGTATCAAAAAACAGTGGCCACTTGTACAATGTGGAAACATCAGCTACAGATATGTTTGTGAGCCACATTGGGTCAAATATCCTTATTGTCTCTACCGTCCCCTCCCTATCCAAAACTATGACGGCCTATCTAGTGCGCCAGTCATAATACCACCATTTGAAATGGGGTGCAAAATCTTGTGACATCTCCCTCAATGGAATACGAGACATTGTGCGTGGAGGGTGCCATTTCAAGACTATCTTTGGTCTTCCAGTAATGGGTTTACCTCAGATCTTCTGATATATCTCGTAGCATGTTGAGGTTTGAAGTTCACCCACCTGGTAAGATACTCTCGTTTCAACGCAGCCTCAAACCAGCCTGACAATTTCTTCGGGTCAGCATACAGCAGCTTCAGTCATGCCAGCTGGTTGAGCTCAAAACCAGGGAGAGTCTTTAGATCATGTGTAAATCTAAAGTACTTGATTCCCCTCTCCCTCTTCACTGTGTAAACGTTAAGATCCTCAAAATAAGCCTATGCTATAATCTTCCCTGACACCTTCAGATGCTTCTTCACTTTATAGATCCTGGTGTAGGTACTTGGCTTAGCTGTAGCGCGCTGGGCTCTGATCTCTGAGAAACAAACCACCCATTCAGCCATTCTGATATCTACATCGGCGTCCGAGGCTGGGGCTTGGCTTGTAGATGCTTCTGCTTCCTTTTCCTTCTGATTCAGCTTCTCCAAAGTATCAATGCTGAGAGTACTACCGAGATTGGGAAACACATTTCCCTCTCAGTCAGTATACTCTGGATAATGCTGAGCTGTGACGTCCTTGATCTCTATCTCGTCTATATCATTCAGCTCCTCGTCACTAGCCATATCAAAAGTAGGAGCATCCTTCACTATCTCATCCTGATTCAGCTGGAACATTTCAGCAAGTTGCTCATCAGTGAGGTCATGAATTATTTCTCCTTCTTCAGGAGTATAGCTCACAGACCTCCTGACGATCCCTTGCATATCACGTATCATAGTCTGTTGAGACTTGATCTGCTATAAGGGAGCAACATCGTACTCATCTTGCTGAAATGCTGGATCTGCTTGATTTAAACATGTAGCACAGCAATAGTTAGTATGTAATCAAGTTAATCAAACACTGAATAATAAATATATACATTAATTACATTACATCAAATGATGATTTCAAGTACAAAAGCTGAACAAAATATAACATCTAATCTTTACTTTTTCTTGAATCCTCTTTGTGTCTTCAGCTGATGGTGAGGTAGGCGGGGCAGACGACGATGCTCTTTGGTCTTGTCTCTTCTTTGTCCTTTGCACTTGACCTTGAGCGGAGGCAGATGCAGCTGCATCTCCTTCATCGTCCTCATCATCATCCTCCCTACCTCTTGCTTCACCATTACCCTCATCATCATCATCATCACTATCATCCTCTTCATCATCATCCTCATCATTATCACCATGATCATCTCCTTCAACAAGCTTATGATCTTCTTGTTTGCAGCCTCTAACTCCTCCAGCTTCTTGGCAGACTCCTCCCTATGCTCTTGGAGTTCAGCTATCTGCTGCGCCTGCTAAGAAATCTACTGAGCTTGAGAAGCATTGAGCTCCTCCAACTGACGTACCTTAGCAGACTTCTCCTCATCAGCTGCTAACAGCTTCAGCACCATCCTGTTTAGCGCTGCCAGCTGTTCCTCCACTCCAATAGAAGGGAGGGATGATCCGGTGGGGAATGTGGAAGGTCCAGCTTGGTGGCTCGTGGTGGTAGTTGTGGCTATGGTGAATATGGGTGGTGGAGTATGTATAGGTGGAGAGGGTATGGGGGTGGCTATGGTAGGTGGTGTAGTGGTGGTAGGTGGTGTAGTGGTGGTAGGTGGTGTAGTGGTGGTAGGTGGTGTAGTGGTAGAGGTAGTGGAGGTGGAGGTTGTGGTGGAGGTAGTAATCAACGTGATGCTCCGTCTCTTTGGCTTCCTCCCATGAGGCTGAGCCATCCTCTTCAACCGAGTCCCCCTGGACCCGGAGGCTCCCCCTTGGCTACTGGGCTGGTCTGGGGTGTATGATGGATCTGAAATAGCCTCCCTAGACCCACCCGGACGTCCACCCATCGTCCTCATCCCCCTCTCGGCGGCAACCACCCGACTGCCCACCATCCGAGTCAACGGCTCGTCATCCGACTCCTCCTCCTCATCAGGCTGGAAGTCCTGATGGAACCCAGCTGCCTCTAAGTCACCTTGTGGAGATGGTGGAGATGTAACATCAGCGATAGTGGCTTGAGTGTGAGAAGGACCTGTATCTCCACCATCACCACTATCATCGTCGTCAGATTCATCATCTGGAAGGACTATCTGCTCTACATCAGAATCACTATCATTATGGCGCCACTTTGGTGTAGCTGGCGCCACATAGTCCTCCCGGGGCAGATGCCCGAATAATCTCCTCAACGGGGGCTTCACCTGCTTCTCCCGGTAGACCTTCATCCGTCCTAGAGTAGTGTCATCCATAACCTCCAGGACCACAGCATCCTCTTTCTCCTTAGGCAGCGAGGGGAGCTTCTGATCAATGATCATCTGTATAAACCATGGATACATACAGAAGCTTTCCTTCCCCTTCGCCTCGATGTTCTCCACTAGATAGGTGAAGATCATCCTAGAAAAGCTGAATGGATGATTCAACACCAATGCCGCGTAGGCGTTCTGCATCTTGTCGGTGAGCTCGTCGAATCCACCCTTCCTAGAGGTGATGCATTTCAGTAGAACATAGGCTAAGTATTTGAACTGGGGGCATAAGTTTCTCTTGTTGAGCATACTTGTATTGATGTCCCCAGAGTACTTAGCCCTCATGAAGCAACCTCAAACAGTGAGGGGATGTAATCGGGTGGGGCAGTCAGAATCATCCCCGAACTCTAACACTGTCTGGATATCCTATTCAGTAATCTCGATGGCCTGCCCAAATATAGAACTCCGAATAGTATGGGGCTCAGTGGACCTATCAACAGTAGCGCCTTCCCAAAACACTTGCTGTACAGATCTGTAAGGTGTGCATGGCGTATAGATCGCTCGGAAAATCCTCGAACAACGTAGAAATGTGATAATGCCAGCAAAATCCGCAGCGTTGCGGGATGAGAGATCGAGATGAGCACAGATGTTGTTCTTGGTACTCATCGTCAACCGACTAGCCATCTGTGACACAAAGTAAGTAAACATTAGCACGTGTCAGAGAATAACAGTTTTGTGCAATGAACTAGAAAATTTGTTCAGTCGTGCGACTGAGCTGAGCGACTGAGATCTAGTCTTGCAACTTAACTATGCGACTGAGATCTAGTCGTGTGATTGAGCTCAAACGTACGACCGAGTCATGCGACTGGACTTAGTCGTATGTTCTCTCATGCGTTTATCTCAGTCGTGCGACTGAGCTCATACGCATGGTTCAGTCGTACGATTGAACCGTTCGTCCAGCTCAGTCGTGCGGTTGAGCCATTCGCCTCGCTCAGTCGTGCGATTGAAGTTCAACAAGGTGTCCAATCGCATGTCCGACTGTTGGTTCATTCAAATTCAATTTTTGAGCTATACTTGATGTTAAACGTTGAGGATTGGCTCATTAGGTTCGCAGAAGACCGACTAAAACCCTAACAACTTTCTTTTGATCAAAAAGCTTAGTTTTAGTGGTTTATTAATCACATTTGGTTTGGTTAACTTTAGGTCATCATTTCGAACTTTTTGACGTTGTAGTAACTGATTATTTGTACAAATGTTGTCGCGCAGTACCTATAGAAACGAAAAAAAACGTCAGAGAGTGTCAAATAATGTTCTAAATCAATCAAATGCAATTTTGGCAGTATGGGTTTGTGTCGTACGATATAGAGGCGATTTGAGTGAATGCAACGACTAAGACTGACTCCCCCTCTATTTATACTAGGGCAACCTTCAGTCATGCGACTGAACCTAGTCGCATGATTGATTCGTGCGACTGAGCTTCAGTCGTACGACTCGCCTATTCGGTCATCTCCAATCGTACGATTGAGGATCATTCGTACGACTATCACAGTCGGTCACCTCCAATCGTTATGGTCCAGTTATGCGAATGGGTCATATTTATGAAATTTTGACTTTTGACCGTTCAACACTTAGTTTCTTATAACAGTAGATAAAACATTTTGAGCAGTTGATCATCTCAGACATGACCAATTTAAGATTAAAAACCTTTTGATCACCTCAGACGTGATCCATTTATCCACCTGATCACCTCAGATGTGATCCATTTATCCACTTGATCACCTCAGACGTGATCCACTTATCCACCTGATCACCTCAGACATGATCCATTTATCCACCTGATCATCTCAGACATGATCCTTTTACCTTTTCAGAAACAATTTATTTAAGGTTAACGCTAAGTTCATTTTGTGACATTCACAGAGATGAATAACATAGCACAGTCCGACACTGACACACTTTGCAAATAACTTGAAAATTACACTAAGTAACAAAATAAACATGTTTTTGTGATTTTGTTAGGGTAGGGTAGAATGGCCTATTAGCATTGATGTCATTACAAAGACAGATTCATATGGAATCAGACAGGCATAAACACCATTACTTGGAACTTTTATATATTTTGAAATGTAAACTAGCATATTTACATATCACAGTTTTTCACTCATCTAAGACTTCTAAGCTCTAACTGGGAATCATGCTTGATCTGATATGTAACACACATTGATTTTGAACATCAGGCGGTGCAGCCACGACGATTATCAGTATACTTGTCCACTTAAATCCATACACAGATTTTTGACATACATCAGTGATTAATTAGGTAAATTAGATCAACAAGTGTTTGTGTTTCCCACATGTATATGGTAACCAATCTTCCTCATGAGATTTTTGAACGGTCCGGGAATAAGAAGATTTGGTTCCAAGAACTTTCAAACAGATGCTAAGCCTCAGGTCAGTGCCATCGCACAACAGAGAGTTTACAAACAACAATGAATTCTTCGAACGGATAGGTTATGCCAAGCCTCAGGTCAGTGCCATCGCACAGCAGAGAGGCGCAATACCTATCTTCTTCTTAGAGCAATATATTATAATATACAATTTTTCATTGATGTTTGTCATCTTTTTTCTCTATGTTTTTCAGGTCTTTGCACACACTTGTGGCATTCAACTGCTCCTCACCCCTTATTGGAAATTGATTGATTGTGCAAACCAGGGATACCATGGAAACCCAAACCTTGTTAATTGATTTATGTTTAAGTTGAATCACCAATGATGTCTACCCGTCTATTGTGTTGAATCTACCGACACATCGTATAGTGAACTAGCACCTCCTTAGATCTACTTTCTCCGAGTAATTACAGTAACAAAGAAGCGTATTATCATTTTCCCAATTTGTTAGACTTAGACTTCTCTAACTAATATGTTTCTGTGATTTAATTAAACTTGCAAGAATTGAAAATCTTTTCAGTGTTCAAAGTAACTCGACGCCTGTGTACTATCACTTTCTATAGTGTTGAATCACATTCTTATGTTTGTTGAATTTGCCTTTTTAGCTTATCTGCCCTCCCCCCTTTTTAAGTAAATAAATACTGAAAGTAAACTCATCTCCCCCTAAAATTCTAAATCAAAAAAATCTTTTTGTGTTTTTGGATTTTTATAAGACAAGGAAATTAAAAACAAATAGAAATAAAACAAAATTGAAAAGCTAAACAAGTGTTGGACTAAGCATCTGTGTCTTCTGAAATGAGGTCACTTTTCTTTTTCACGCCGTTGACCTCTAACAGATATAAAAATCTGGGTTTATCAAAAGGTTTGGTGTAGAGGTCGGTGCGCTGAAAATCCGTGTTTATTTTAATCACATCAATTAATTGTTTTTCATAGCAATCGCATATGAAATGATATTTGATGCCGACGTGTTTTGTTTTAGGGTGTTGAACAAGATTTTTAGTTATAGCTATGGCAGCAGAGTTATCAACATATATAGGGGTATGAAAAATTGCAAACCGTAGTCCCGCATTTGCTGTTGGATCCAGATGATCTGAGAGCAGCAACTTGCAGCAGCAACGTATTCAGCCTCACAGGTTGATAAGGCAACCGAGGTCTGCTTCTTGCATTTCCAGGTGACTAAACACCTTCCAAAGAACTGACACCCTACTGATGTTGACTTGAAGTTCATCTTGTAGCCGCCGTAGTCTGAATCACTATACGCAGTTAGCTCAAAGTCATCATCATAAGGATACCACAACCCCAGTGTTGGAGTACCCTTCAGATAACAAAAAATTCTTTTCACCCCGATCAGATGATTTACTTTTGGTTTGGCTTGATACCTGGAGCAAAAACATGTGGCATACACGATATCTGGACGTGAGGCAGTGAGATACATAAGAGATCCGATCATCCCGCGATACATAGTGGCGTCCACCAAATCCCCATTCTCATTAGGTGCCACATCATGATTTGTGGCGAGTGGGGTACCACCAACAGTGACATTTTCCATTTCAAATCGATGCAGAATGTCTCCAACATACTTAGTCTGATGCAGAAAAATACCGGTAGGTGTTTGATCCACCTGTAATCCCAGGAAGAACTTCATTTCTCCCATTGCACTCATTTCAAATTCTGCCTTCATCATAGATTCGAATTCTTTACATAATTCTTCGTTTTAAGAGCCTAAGATTATGTCGTCCACATAAATCTGCACCATAAGTAAATCTCCATCTTTTTCTTTTATAAACAACGTGCAGTCAATCACACCTCTGCGAAAACCGGGTTTTAAGAGGTGGGTGGAGAGCTTCTCATACCAAGCTCGAGGAGCCTGATGTAGCCCGTACAGAGCCTTGTCCAACTTGTTGACTCTGTCCCGATGATAAGGATCTTTGAATCCCTCGGGTTGACTGACGTAGACTTCTTCACGGATTTCCCCATGAAGGAATGCGCTCTTTACATCTTGTTGATAGACTTTGGTCTTCATATATGATGCATAGGCTAGGAAGATACGAATTGCTTCCATTCTAGCCAAGGGTGCAAACACTTTATTATAGTCGACTCCCTCAACTTGTCTGAAGCCTTGAACAACCAAACGTGACTTGTTTCTGATTACGACACCTTGGTCATCCTTCTTCCAGCATAGCACCTATTTGGTGCCAATCAGTTTTACTCCTTTGGGCCTGTGAACAAGTGTCCACACTCCAAGCTTCTTGAACTATAGCAGCTCCTCCTGCATAGCGTTGACCCTGGCATCATCCTTCAGGGCATTGCTTACGTGTTTGGGCTCGACTTGAGAAATAAAACATTTGAAAGCCCCATCATTCACGTAGCCCTTTTCCATAACTACAGCATAATCAGTAGCGTATAGCTGATTTCTCGTCTGCACATTGGAGTGAAGATCTCCAATGATAGTCTCCGGGGGATGATTCACACGGATCCTAGTCACAGGTGTCGTAGGAACGACAACTTCAGTATCAAGATTTGTGATGACAGGTTCAGTATCCGGATTCCTTGATGCATGTTCAACAGCTGATGAGCTTCCTTCTTGATTAACATTATGCTCATTGCTTGTCTCAGCTGCTTCTTCATCATCTGATGACTCATCGCTCTCGTCCTGAGCATCAGTTAAAGATCCCGAAGCACCACTGGCTGGTGTCATATTGCTGATATCCAGATTCGATGTATTTAAGACATCGTACATCATCTAAGCAGCAATCTCTTCATCTGAATCTATCTGAGGAAGGTTGAAAGATTTGAAAAAGCCATCGTAATCGAAGAATGACGACGGACCTTTTCCAGCAGGGGGTGGTGTATCATTGCACATCGACGTTGCACCACACTTCTACCTGACCTGTTGAGTTGTTATAAACCCGTTTGTCTAGTATGCTGTATCCAAGAAAGATCCCCTGATCTGGTTTCTCGCAGAACTTGCCCTCCGAAGTCTCCTTCAGTAACGTGCATGGAGCTTCGAATGGTTCAAGATACTCCAGATTCGGTTTGCGCTTTTGAAGCAACTCATAGCAAGTCTTCCCATACCGCTTAACTACTAACAAATGATTAAGTGTGTACCACGCATTGGCAACAGCTTCATTCCAGAACTGTACTGGCAGCTTTGAATCTGCTAACATCGTCCTTGCAGTCTTGATCAAGCTCCTATTCTTCCGTTCAGCAACTCCATTCATCTATGGAGTGTATGCAGAGGTGAACTGTTGAACAATTCCCTTTTCTTTGCAGAAGGAATCCATCCACTGATTCTTGAACTCAGTTCTATTGTCTAAACGTACCTTCCTCACCTTCAGCTTGTAGAGAGGCTCTAGTGTTATGACAAGCACCTTGAACGACTCAAAGGTTTCTGAGTTAGCTTTCAGAAACATCACCCAGGAGAAACGTGAGTAGTCATCCATGACGACAAAGTAGTACCAGTCTCCAGCGATACACTTCGTGCTGACGGGACCGAATAGATCCATATGCAGTAGCTCCAGGGGCATCTCGATAGAGTTAACGCGCTTGGTCTTGTGAGACTTCCTGGTCTGCTTTCCCTTCTTGCACGAGACACAAAAATGTAGAAGTTTGAAGTTCTTTATAGTAACTCCCTAAACTAGGTTGTTATGAATCAGATGATTCATCTTCCTGTGATTTATATGTCCTAATATCCTATGCCATGAGATGGACTCCTTCTCTGTTGCCTTTGACAAGAAGCACTGAACTGTGGACTCAGTAGTAGAAGCATTTGACATATCCAAGACTTACAAATCGTTGTACCTTGACGCAGACATTAATACCTTCTCCTCTAGAATCTCTATCTCCTTCTTCAGAATGTAACACTTTTGATTGTCAAACATCACTTTGAAGCCCTTGTCACATATCTGAGAAACTGAAAGCAAATTTTTTTCCAACTGTTGAACAAAATTACTTTATCAAACTTTACCTGTCCATTACCTACTTCCCCTTGTGCGGTAATGTATCCTACTTTGCTTCAAGCGAAAGAAACGTGTCCCCTTTAATTTGTTTGACGTTGAAAAAGAGAGACCGATTTCCCGTCATGTGCCTGGATGCTCCGCTATCTACAATCCATGTGTTGGTAGAAGAACTATAGCGGACAACCTGCACATAATAGAAAATAATTAGTTAAGGAGGGGGACCCAAGCCTTTACTAGCTTGGGTGTCCCAGAGGCATCGCATATTAGAATCTTGACCCACTGTCCGTTTGGAGTTGGAGAAGCCTCATTATTCTGCTTATCAACACTATCAGACATATTTGATGTTTTAGCTTTCCACAGACCATCCTTGTGTAAGGATTGTTTGTGGTAAACTGATGACTAATTTACTGTTTGAACTTTAGGTTTATTTTCAAAAATAGGTGTCACCTCAGGCATCACAGACATGCCAGTGACTTGTCTGTGTTGTCTGTGGTGTTGGGGAGGGGTAAAAGACCTAGCAGGTGTTTTAGACCTAACATGAGTCTTAGATCTCTGTTTTGAAGAAAACTGTTTAACTTCTTGATCTAGTTCAACTTTAAGCCTAGGTGTCTGATAGCGAGAACAGTGTGCAGAAATATCGCCTCTTTGTCCATAAGTATAGCATGATCTCCTCTCAACAGGATTCGGAGATCTCTTGTAGGGTGGGGAGTAAACTTCAGGTATGGGTTTTTGGATTCAACCTTTTGATTTTCACCTTCTTTGACAAATTTTACTTGTTTAACATTATGATTACTTTGTCTTTTAAGATGATTGTGATCTTGCTTAACCGATTTGGACTGAGTAGGTTTTGAAGTCTTAGGTTGTGTTACATCAGATTGTGAACCTGACCTAAGAGGTACATTATCATCATTTTCCACCTGGTCCTTAATGACTATTTTACCCTTTGTTCCTAATGTTGAGGTCTTCTGATTGGCAATCGGAGGAGCAGGTTTAACTGCAGTGTCCGGATCACTGACCAGAGGAGTAGTCATCACATGGTCCTTAATAGGATTATTGTTAATAGGTTTCTTTTTGGTGTTCAGGAGGAACTCATATGGTGGAGGCACAACTTTATAACCCAGCCCTTCCCTATTGTTTCATTCTTTAACCAACTTTTTCAAGATATGAGAAGAACTAGCCAAACTGTGTAGTTTTTGCTTTAAGGACTCATTTTCAACTTGTAAAACAGCTCTGTCCTTTTTGGTTTCCTCAATTGTTTTTAAGTAAAACTTTATGTCATTTTCTTGGTTAAACACAACAACCTAAGTTTCTTTTAATTGTTTTCTCAGCAATTCAATTTTCTCCTTAAAACTGCTCTCATTTTGCTTTAATACTCTATTAGCCTCAGTGCAAAGTTTTAAATCGTTTACTAAGTTATCATTATGTTCTAATAACCTAGCAAATTTCAGATCAATGCATTTCCTAAACTTATTACATTTAACACAAGCATGTTTATCAAATAAATCATCTTTCGATTCTACCTGTGCAGATGTAGAGGTGCCGACCATGAAAGCAGCTTAAGGTTCCTGGTGTGCTGCAGATTCTGCATTTAGTTCATCCTCAACTAGTTGATCAACAATAGCCATAGTGTCATGCACATCAAGCTCAACAGAGTTCTCCCCCTCGCTGAGTCTTCGTTCAAATCATCAACCGATGCAATGTTAGCTTCACCATCAGACAAGAAACGGAAGGACCAGTCTTGTCCTTCATCACCCTGTGCTACCATTGCTTTGGAGTCCTGGCTGGTTGACGTTGCCCTTTTGTCATTATCCTGCTTGTTAAATGATGAAAACGGGTTGCCATTTCCAGTCTTCTTTGGTTTGACACACTCTCTCTTAAAATGGCCTTTTTCACCGCAGTTGAAATAGGTGACTTTTGACTTGTCAAAACCCAAAGTTGTATCCTTTGTAGCCACCAGGTTCTGCCCCGTCTTTTTAACAAACTTCTTTGCTCTACGCACAGCACTAGCGAGAGCCCACATGTTATCCATCCGTTCAAGCTCTGTTTCATCAACCTGCTCATAATCTTCATCTGCTAGATGGCAATTTCCAATCTTTCTTGTAACTAACCCATCATACGATTGGACTACAGTAGCAAGTAAATCCATATGCTCCTTAGCAACTTTAACAGTTACGTTGCTCAAATTCTCTGTAGTTAACTTTGTCGGTTGAATTTCTGGAGCACTGAATTGGACACTTGATGATCCACCTGATTCATAACTTGAGAATGCACTTGGAATACTTGTAGATGTGTTAGACAGAAAAGCAGTCTGCAAGGGTGCACTATATGAAGTTGTAGTAGGAGTCACATTGTAGAGAGAAGGATTCTGAGTGTAGTTTCCTTTCTTAGTCTTGTACTTATGTTGTACCTCTTCCTCCCTCAATTTCGGAATAAAATCATTTATGTCCATTTTTTCCAGCACTTCATTGTGTCTTAACGTGGAAAAAAACGAATCCTACTTATTAGGTAACCCATCAGCCAAACTCGACACTTTATCTTCCATGGACGTTTTAACCCCATAAGTGTGCAGTTCACTCATCAAATGATAGAAGCGGTCAATCACATCATCCAAACTTTCATTTCCAAATGAAGAGAAATTGTCAAATTCCTTCTTCAATGCTTTAGCCTTTAGAGACTTAAGCGTAGCATTTCCTTCATAACATTTCTCAAGAGCCTTCCATAACTTTTTGCACTGCTTGTGCTCTGAGAACTGATGGAAAATGTCCTTTGGGATGGACTGTGTCAACAAAGCATAGGCCTTCTTCTCAGCATTGTACGCAGTCTTTTATGTCTCATTGAAACCACTTACTGTCAGTGGAACACCATCAGCTCCAACCGGCATAGTGTAGCCAGTCTCAATAGTGCTCTATAAGTTTGTGTCCACTCCATTTAGATTAATTTCAAACTGTTGCTTCCACTGAGGATATTTGTCAAGAGATAGAAGGTTTGGTGGTTTGTTATGATTCCCGATCTCATTCTCCAAGAGCAATAGGTTCTGGATCCTGGAGTCCTTCCCTGCTGAGAGTGCAAAGTTCTGTGTGTCCATATTGAATTGGTCTCAAAACCTGAAAAACCAACTGTGTATGCCACTGGGGATGCGACTGGGGTGCGACAGGGGTGCGACTGAGACTCAACCATGGGATTGAGCTTAGTCGTGCGACTGAGCAGACGACTAGGACAGTTGTGCGAATGAACAAACCGACTGGACTAATCGTGCGATTGAACAAGCGATTGGGCCAATCGTGCGATTAAGCTGAGCGAATGGAGTTTAGCCGTGCGATTGAGTCAATCGTGCGACTGAGACTGCTGACTTCGAAATTTTTCAAACTTTTCACGGAATTCGACCTAAAACCACAATTTTGAAAACCCTAGTCGGCTAAAACTCAAAAAAGACTTACTTTTGAACACATACGGATCTTTTGATTAAAAAAGTTGACTTTTGCAAAAACGTGAATGAATCCACGAAGAATCAAGAGCCAAGGCTCTGATACCACTTGTTAGGACCGTGTACGTACGGAGTACTAACTGATTTAACATGAAACCAGGTCAAATAGTGTGGAATCCTATTTGATTGGCGATCCAATCAGGGAGAACGTTAATCCGATCAAAACTAATGATTAGAATTCGTTAAGAATTGATTAGAAGTGATAAGAAACGTTCTATGAAGTTGGAAGGGACTCTCTGGACGAACAAGCACGGCTAGGGTTAAGAATTCTTAAAGTGTTATGTTTTTCCACGAATTAAGTGGTATTTATAGGTTACAGCTGTCATTATGGCTCAGTCGTGCGACTGAGTCGTATGATTGATTTATTCATACGACTGAGTCAGTCTTATGACTCAATCATACGTATGGCTTAATCATCTGGTTCAGTCACACGACTGGCACATTCGCATGGTCCAATCTTGCCACTGAATCATGAGACATAGTTAAACATATTCCTGAACCTTAACTATGTCTAACAACTGTGTACCTATATAACATGTTCATATAAGCGTGTAACAATCAATCATATGAATATATATAACATTCAACAACCAATAAACATTCAATGAAGAGTTTCTTATTTCAGATATCAAATATTACATCAGTGTTACAAAATTAAAGTCAATTACATTTAAGCTCACTAGAACTAGAACTAGGGACATGTGTACCAACAATTCCTCCTTGTTTACCTTAGAGGCTAGATCAAGGATAGCCTCTATGATAAGAAGATCATCAGACAAGGAAGACAATTCAATAATCCCTTCCACAGCTTGAACTTTAGCTTTGAAAGAGATTGGAATGTCACTACCTGTCCCAACTTATTCAGTTATTGGGCCATGAGTCCTTATTTCCCCTTTGAAGTCAATCTCAGGTTCATTAGGGACCTTAGGTTGATTAACTTTTTTCTTAGTGGAAGGTAGTGCATTCAACCTTTGAAGCTCATCAGCTCCAAAGTATGCTACTAAAATATCAGGTGAGGGTTGTTCAAGTGAAGAGCTTATGAGATACTTGGTTAAGAATCTGCAAAGACTAATAAGCATCCTAGGATCCACTTGAATTGCAATGGGAGGTGGCTGAGGGAAGATGGTTGTTGAGTATTATAGTGTCGGATAAGTTGAAGATGGAGTTGAGATGGCCAGGGTAAGGGGGTGTTTGATATGAGCTGAATGGGCTGACTGGGCTGACCGGCTGACTCGGTCAGCGGGTCAGCCTGTTTGATTTCGATTTCCACACATCTGACCGAGAGGCTTGTAGCTGACCCGGACCTAAAAAATGAAGTAGCTGACCCAATCTTTCTACTTTTCTTTCTACTCTTTTGCATCTGTTGTTGAAGAAACAACCCAACAATCTTCACACATATCCCCCACAACCCACCCCCACCAGTGACACCCCCACCGGCGACACCCCCACCGGCGACACCCTTCTCGGCCAGGCACCCCCTCGCGCTACACCCTTCTCGGCCAGCACCCCCCTCGCGCGATCGGTGGAAATTTTTGACGCATGTAACCACTCGATCGGTGACCTCTGATTTGTCGAGGAAAGATCCTCGGACTTCCTCGGAGAAATGTCACCGGAAGAGTTGAATTATTCCTCCTCCGATCACTCTAGGGTTTTGAAGTGAGGAGGATGGAAGAATCGGTGTCACATTCACGTGCAGACACTTGAGGATTGCATTTCTTATCGCCATTGATAGAAGCTACCGTAGCGATCTATGTGTGTTCTTCGGTGTGGCTATTTAGGGGTGTAGGTCTACAGGCCAATAATTAATATAAGGGTGCATCACATGTAGTGGTCTCCTCGTGCATCACACCAGATACCTGTCAATAATATTTTGATACATCATCACAAATTATATCACAACCTTAATGGTATGAAAATTGTGTTTGTGGAAACAATTGTGTTTTATAGTAGAGTTTAAAAGAGATTTGATTGCATTTTGAGTTTCTTTATTCTTACTGGGTGATTCTTGAAAATCTTGGCGAATAAAGATTGATGTAGGTGTTAAAAGTTTGGATTTTGTTTCCATCTGAGATCACAGTAAGATCTTACTCAGTCAGCACAATCAAACAGCCAAGTTTCAGTAAGATCTGACTCAGTCAGAATTTCTTGCTGGGTCAGCTTCTGACTCAGTCAGATCTTACTCAGTCAGCACAATCAAACATCCCCTAAGATCCTCATGACTGACTCTGTAAATTCTCCCCCTTCTTGGTAGTATCATCTTGAAAAGTAGATGAGCTATAGGAAGAACTTAAAGAGACTTGAACAGGTACATTCCTAGCACACTTCTCAGTCTGTGTCTAAGCTACCATTGCCTTGAGATTTTTAATCTCAAGTTGCTGAGTGGCGAACCTATTCTTTAAAGTTCAAACCTTGAATTCAAGGTTTGAGACTTTAGAAAGTAGATATTGAATAGTGAGTTGCAGACTTCCCTCATCTTTTATTGAAGAATCATAGGGAGATGAGATAACATACCTTGTATGTTCATACTCATCACCAGATGTGTTTCTTGGCACCTTGGTTTCCCTTGCAGACTGGTGTATCTTCCAGAGATATCAATTGGCAAGGTTGTCATAGACTCAGTCTCTGGTACGTTACCACTATCCTTATAGTTCAATGAGACCCTCTCACTAGTGATAGCTGAGCCTATATGAGTCCCCTCCACACCTATAGGACTCACCTCAGTTTTGCTTAACTGATGTGGGTTAGAAATCAAAGGTTCCTTGGGGCTCAGTTGATTCGGAGAGTGGTGTGGTAGATCAACATCATAGCCTTGAGGAAACATGAGATCGTCATCAGATTGGGTTAATAGGTTAGTGAAGGATATAGAAGTTATACCTAATGGCCTAGGACCTTGGTCAATGTTAGGACCGTGTACATACGGAGTACTAACTGATTCAACATGAAACCTAATCAAATAGTGCAGAATTCTATTTGATTAGCGATCCAATTAGTGAGAACGAAAACCCGGATCTATCTAACGATTAGAACAACGTTAAGAACGATTAGAAAACGATCCGAAACGAACTATGAACTTGGATGGACGAGATAGAACTCTCTGGATGGCTAGGGTATGAAAGGATTCGAAGTGTTATGTTTTTCCATGAATTAGGTGGTATTTATAGGTTGTAGTGTACAGTCGTACGACTGAGCCATTGAATTGAATGGCTTAGTCGTGCGACTGAGCCATATGACTCATTCATACGCACAACTGAACTATACAATTGGTTCAATCATGCGACTGATCCAATCACATGACTCAGTCATGTGACTGAGTCAATCATATAGTTCAGTCATGCGACTTGTCCATAAGCATGGTCCATTAGCACGAGTAACCATAAGACTAAGTCAAACACATTCCTGAATCATTATTAGCTTAGACACATTCAAGCGTGTAATTGTAAATGATTTAAGAATAAGACACATTCAATAATAAATATACATTCAACCACATACCATATTACCGAAATATCCTTGTATTACACATATATAAGATTGAAAGACATAAGCATTTAAGTACAATGAACTAGGGACATCGTGTATTAACAAACTCCCCCTTTGACCTAGTTCACACTATTGTCTAACATTCTTCACACAATCAGAAACTTCTTCAGCTTTTCTTCTTTTGTGACCCCAGCATGGATTTCGAATAGAATAGTGGCCACTTGTATAATGTGTAGACATCATCCTCAGACAAGTTTGTAAGCCATATCGGCTCAAACACCCTGATTGTCTCAATCTTTCCTTATCGATCTAATAAAATAACAGTTTCACCTGTCCTCCAGTCATAATACCACCATTTGTGTATTGCCCCGTTCCCGGGACGCTTACAGTTGGTCGATCATCGCACAAAAACATACATTTTCATTTATCTTATATATATACATATACACTGCAGTGGAAACATTCAAAATGACATCTCATTTAATCATAAAATCTTTTGCAAAATAATATATGATTAATCAATTACAAAATTCATTGTTGCATTACATCACAAAAGCATTATATAGATGGATGCCATCCAAAAGAGCTGAGTAGCCGCCCCGTGCCATCCTCAGCATCGTTACCTGTCAGCTGGAAACACATAAAACGTCAGCATTGCTGAGTGAGTTCTAGTTTTATAATAAATTATACTTTTCTTTTCTTTTGTTAAAATCGTTCTTTACATACACGCGATTCACATCATACGTACACATAGATAATACCATTATCATCTTTCTCCTTCATTACTTTCGTTCATTTGACGTTCATCATTTATTATCTTTCACTTCTATCTGGATCCTATCAAGCTTTACCCTCTTCATGGCATGCGGCTATGATTACTGAGGTCGAGTGACAAGGATCCCGTTTCGTTCTCTATTACGTTATATCGTTAACATTCAATTCATACATACTTTCCTTCGTACGTTCACTACTTTTGATGACATGTACAATACCCCAAACATTGTGCACGAAGCTAGTTACTAGGCCTGAGGTCTTTCATAGACCTCGAACATTGTGCACGAAGCTGACTCCAGTACCTAGGGCAAGTACATTCACCACTTATTCTTTCTCTTTCATTACTAATCAATGCCATGTGCTATACCCCGAACATTATGCACGAAGCTGGTTACTGGGCCTGAGGTCTTTCATAGACCTCGAACATTGTGCACGAAGCTGACTCCAGAACCTAGGGCAAGCGACAAGGATCCCATACATATGGTCAAACACAAGGATTGGACCCCAGTGTGAATCCTTCTGGGGTAGCTAACCCGCACACAGTTGAGCTTGACTGGGTGTGAGAATGATAATCTCAGTTGATGTGAATCAACAAGGATCGAATATGATGATTGAGTCAATGATTGAGTGGCGGAATCAAGCAATCAATGAACACTAAACACTTAATATACTCATAAATGCAAACTTGTATTAATTAGATGAACTGTTACAAAGTAAATGCTAGGGTTATTTAGCATTCTACAGTAACAAGACAGCTAATCTGTATATTCTGATTGTCTATTCTTCGTGAAACACACAAGTTTCAGAAGTCTCAAAAGATGCAAAAGTCACCTCACATACGAGGTTTCTAATCTATTTATAGGCTGACAAACAGCTTGTACAAAAAGACTAAACTACCCTTAGTCTAAGTCTTCATCAGCATTTGTCTGTTGTTCATCCGCATTGACTAATGCGGATGAGTACTTCATCAGCAGCATTGGTGTTTGGTCATCAGCATTGGTTAATGCAGATGAACAAACACGACCGCATTTGTTGCTGATCACCCGCATAGGTTAATGTGGATGAACAAATGGCTTTCCCGCATCTTATCAACTGTCCGCATTAGTTCATGCGGAAGAACAAATGCTTTGTCCGCATTTGTTCTTGGTCTTTCGCATTGACAAATACGGATAGCTAACACATTCTTTTCTTCTTATGCAGACTTCTGTATCTGCATTTCTTCTTGGACTTGGGGGAGATTTCCAGCAGAACAACCATCCACCACTTGAATTGGCAAGTATGATCCTTTTAGGTTTCAACAATACTCCCCCTAAGGATTATACAGCCTAAGTACTTCAAGGGTTTGAGGGTGGATCAGGTTGTGAAGATTCTGCTGGGTGTTGTGCAGTAGGAGTAGATGATACTGAAGTTGGGTCTGTGTATGATGGGTCCAGAATAGCCTTGATCATGTTGGAGAACTGCTTAGCATCATTCAGCTTCTCTCGGTTCAGAACATGAATCTTCATTTGGCTCATGGTGTGTATAGCTTCAATAGGAAGTTTCTTCAGTGACACAGGTTCCCACATTGACACAGTTGATAGCCAATCCCTGTGAATCAGTAGAGAGCCATCAGCATCCACCTCCAACTTCACAATGTTTCCAAATTGCAAAGGAGTCTTCTTCTTCCTCCTTTGCTCTCTCTTCTTAATAATCCGATCATAGGCCATCTTCAGGAGTTTGATGCACTTGGGAAAGAAGTACATGTCAGCTTCACCAATCTTGTTTCTAATCTCCCTGAAGTGCCTGGTGTATATGTAGTGGATATAAGATTCATCAAGTAATCTCACTTCATATCCACTAAATAATCTAATCTCAGCTCCTTCTTTTCCTCCCCACCTCCTTTCAATCACCAACTCATAAGTCTTTTCGTCATAGTAAACATTTGAGATTGGCACAGAGGTGTGAGTACCAGCAACCATCTTCCTTTTCAAGGATTCAGTGGGCTTTACCCTAAGTTTAAGGAATACCACTTCTTCAGCTGGTTTCCTATTCTTTTTCTCTACGGGATTGACAAATGATCTATCCTTTCTCATGCAGATAGATTTCAAAGATTTGAAATTTTCAGTTCTCTTGAACATCCTTAGGATGTCCTCAAACTCATATCCCCTGAACATAGCCCTATGATTTATCAATCTTAAGTTGGCTAATTCTTTGAGATCATGGATCATTAGAGAGTTCACCAGAGCAGAGTACTCTTTGAAGAATTGGACCAATCGAGATATTCTCTTGACCATGAACATGTTCCAGTCACTGTCATACTTCCAGGCTATAATCTTCTGATCTGTTTTTCCTCTTGGAGTAGACACACCCTTAATCATTTCTGTAGTTGTGAGGCCTTCATGTAGTTCAAGTTGAGAAGGCTCAGCAACCCACTCAGGATATCTGTGTAAGATGGGTGCCAGGGAGTCGTGATCTCCCTGAGTGAGTCTCATTTCCTGAGCTGAAACTCTTGATCTTGGTTGGGTAGTTGTAATCTCTTCTTCCATCTTCTTTAACCTTTCTTTCTTTTCAAGGATCATCCTAAGGACAGCAGCCCTTTGGAAATGCTTCATTGATTAAGCATTGGATAAATCTTGGGTACATCAAAAACATATGCCTCCTACCCTCCTGAATGTTAGAGACCATTCCATTGAATACATAAGCCGACATGTTGAAAGGGCGGTTAGTGCATAGAGCACAGATGGCAGAGGATGTTGTCACTGGAATATCATTCCACCCAGTCTTCCTCTTAGATAAGCAGTGTTGATACATGTGTATCAAAAATCTCCATTGCAAATCAACTAGACCTTTTACAATTTGCTTTCCCTCATAACCACCCTCATAGCCAATGTTGGCAAAGAAGGTTGTAATATCATCATCTTCAAGTTCAATGGGGGCATCAGCATCATCTCCAAACTGTAGACACTGTCTCACAGTTTGCTCAGTGATAGCTAAGGAATGCTCATCAGTGATTCTTCCAGTTAATGTTCTCACACCATCTACTTCAATCACTTTAGCTGTTCTCCAAAATGACCTAATAAAGGTCTCATAAATGATTGGTCTTACTGTCATTGCATAAGACACTCTTGTAGTAAGGAGAATTCTGATCATATCCCTCAGTCCTTCTGCCTCAGTTACATCAGGATCAAGGTAACCGCTGACATTATGGAGCTTGCTCCATGTGAGGTTAGCCATGTTAAACTGCATTCAAGGCATATGAATTAGAGTCATGAATCATGCATATCAACAAATGGTTTGTCATAAATCAGCCTAATATTATCACACTTTGACTTTTCTTGATCAAAATGGAGTGTTCATGTATACTGTTTCATATACATTTGATCTTGTCTGATTCAGTCATACATGTTCATTTTAATGAGTTATCTCTGATTACATTGATTATTCTTTCTTAATTTCAACTCATTTTAACCATTGTGATGTCGTTTGATTTCAGCATTTTAGAATGTACATGCTCTGTTCCTATGACAAACTGAACTTGTGAAAATCCTCTGTTTGTTGAGGTTTATATGATTAGCATGTGTCTTTCTGATGAAATCGACAATGGTTCATGAACAGTTGTTTGATTTTGCATGTTATCTTTTGACCTAGTTTCCAAAGTTCGCGTTTCTCATTTGTGTCTGAAATTTAGGGTTATAAACAATTTCGGATATTCGCCTATCCTTCGATAATACTGTGGCAAAGAGTCGAAGAAGTATGAATGATGATGATTCAAACTTTGATCAGAGGTTTAGAACATGAAGAAGATGACGAAGATGAACAGTAACTTTTGGTGGCACTCGTCTCACTTTGAAGTTTCTCAATTTTGAAAAGTATTAAATGACCTTTCGTTTTTTGTTTATATAGTCATTATAATATGAATTTCAATTTTGACAAGTTCTTAAAACAAATGCGCACAGATTAAAAATTACTGTAACAAATGCGGTTGAAGAAATGTTTGTCCGCATTTGTGTACTGTAGCAAATGCGGATGAACAAAATGTGTCAGCATTTGTTCACTGTATCAAATGCAGAAGAACAAAAACTTGTCAGCATTTGTTCACTGTAGCAAATGCGGATGAACAAAAAACTTCAACTTTCATCAAATGCGGATGAGTAAACTTTGTCCGCATTTCTTCAACTTGTTCTAAATCTCTAGACTAATGCGGTAGAGTATTGTTTTCCGCATTAGTATTGCACGTGTTTCAGTCCACATACCACTACCCGCATTGGTTGAATGCTTGGGTTACCTTCACCCGCATTAACCAATACTCTTACCCGCATTAAGTTTCAAACTTAATGGTTCTGCTTTTGTTGGTTTTGGATGAATTTTCTTCAATGCTTTATGAAGTAATGTCTTTGACTTTATGAAGTTTGTCAGTTGCAAGATGTGTCAGTTGCTAGATCTTATGAATTTTGACTGGTTTTGGGTTATCAATTCTTGCTTGGATTGACTTGTTCATCTGTGGTGAATCAAGTTTCCTATTGTTGACTTATCTTGGATTTTTGTGCATCAAGATGTCTGCAAGAACTGAGATATTATAGTATAACTTCTGCAACAACACAGACAGATTTTCTGATTTTTGATTTTGCAACTTGTTTTTGGTTTTTCTAATTTTTAAGAAAGGAAACACCTGTACAAAATTGATCAAAAATTTTAAGTTACTCCCCCTAAAGTTAATATCCATCATGGATAAAAAACTTTGAAGGATTTGAAAATTTTGAAAGGAAATCTTTTTGTGATTTTTGTTTTCTGTATCGTACAAGAAGTAAAGTTATACCTTTCTTTGGGATCAAATCAGTCTTATCTTTCACAAATGCAAGCAATTGTTAGTAAAACAGACAATGTCATGAACATATTGATTGTAGGTATGTTTGTCCTCTTAAACTCATACTTGGTTAATATTCTGATGCAAATGATCTTATCATGTTTTTGAGTTGATTGGGTATTCAACATGTACCTCACACTCAAAAGCATGGCAAGGTTAACCATCTGCATGCAATGTATGGTAGAACTTTCAACATCTTACATGACCAGGATACTTAAATTTAGAAATCTCATATTACTTGATCCTCATTAGGATTCTTTTAATTTTGATCCAATTATCACTTTTGATCCACATTGGAATTCTTTTCACTTCACTTTGGAAGGTGATCTCTTAGGATTCTTTTGATTCATTCATTTTGAATGATCTTTATTCTGTTTGTTTCATCCAAGATGGATGTGTTCCTCATTGGGAATCTTGATGGATCTTGACATCAGCACTATGTGCTTGTTTCTCCAGGTCTTTGCTTAGCAAAACAAAGGAGGAACTTATGTGAGTAAAAGAGATTAATAAGTCATCATTACCTGGGGTGTTTTGGTTACTACATACACACACACTTGGACAAGTCATAGCTTACACATACTATGAGATGATAGCATCACAGTTGAATATAATCTTTAATTTATCACTGCATGTAGTGTCTTGCCCAAGTTGAGCCTACCAGCATATCAGATAAGTCATGTCAGTCTTTAAGTTTTATAAATCAGCACAGTGAATGATATAATGACTGTAATAATATCATTTCCCTTAGATAAACTATATACTTCTTCTGTTGATTTCTTTTGGTATTTTTGAAATATTTGAATGTTTTTGTTTGTTTTTATTTTACTCAAGATTAATCATACCAATTGATTGAACTAAGAATTCAAATCTGGTTGGATCAAATGCCTTAGTGAATAAATCAGCTAATTGATTGTCAGTGTGAACTTGTATCAATTTGATTAATCCTTTTTCAGCACAATCTCTCAAAAAGTGATATCTGATTTCAGTATGTTTTGCTTTTGAGTGTTGAATTGGATTATTAGTAATAAAAACTGCTGCTGTGTTGTCAATGTAAATTGGAGTGTGTAGAAAGTTAAACCCATAATCAAGCATCTGGTTTTGAATCCAGAGAACTTGAGAACAGCATGCTGATGCTGCTATATACTCAGCTTCTGCTGTTGACACAGAAACATTGGTTTGTTTCTTGCACTGCCAAGATACTAGTCTAGGACCAAGAAATTGACAACCACCAGATGTGGATTTCCTGTTAAAGTTACATCCCCCATAATCACTGTCAGTGTATGCATATAGATTGAAGTCTCCTTCCTTTGGATACCATAGTCCAAGAGCAGGTTTGCCCTTAAGATATCTGAATATCCTCTTGACTGCATTGACATGAGATTCCTTGGGATCTGCTTGATATCTAGCACACACACAAACACCAAACATAATGTTAGGCCTACTGGCTGTTAGATACATAAGTGAACTTATCATAGATTGATAGTGAGTTTGATCCACTGATTTGCCTTCAGGATCAGGTCCAATTTTCACTTTATTATCCACAGGAGTTCTGATGGACTGATAGTCAGCAAACTTGAATTTCTTCAGCATTGTTTCCACATATTTTGATTGATTGATGAAGATTCCGTCTGCTGTCTATTGGACTTGTACTCCAAGAAAGAAAGCGAGTTCCCCCATAGCACTCATTTGAAATTTAGAATGCATGAGATTCTCAAAGTCTTTACATAGAGTCTTGTTTGTTGAGCCAAAAATGATATCATCCACATATATCTGTACAAGCAACATGTCCTTTCCTTTTCATTTTCTGAAGAGAGTCTGATCGATCTTTCCTCTCTCATATCCATTATCAAGAAGAAATGATGAAAGAGTCTCATACAACTTTCTTGGTGCTTGATGAAGACCATACAAGGCTTTGTCTAGCTTGTAAACCCTGTGAGGAAAATCTGGGTCTTCGAATCCAGGTGGTTGACTCACGTAGACCTCTTCAGCAATCTTTCCATACAGAAAAGCACATTTCACATCCATTTGATAAACAGTGAAGTTCATGGATGCTGAATATGCAAGAAAGATTCTTATGGCTTCTAGTCTGGCTACAGGGGCAAATACTTCATCATAATCGATTCCTTCTTCTTGTGTGTATCCCTGAGCTACTAGTCTTGCTTTGTTTCTAATGACAATTCCCCTATCATCAGTCTTGTTCCTGTATAGCCATCTGGTACCGATAGGGTATTGTCCTTCGGGAAGATCTACCAGCTGCCATACTTCTTGTTTCTTGAATTGCAGCAACTCTTCCTGCATTGCTTCAATCCAACTGTTGTCTTGAAGAGCCTCTTTGATATTCTTGGGGACTGTTTGACACAGAAAGCATGAGAACAAGCAGATGTTCGCTATGCTTGACTTGCTTCTAGTCACCCGTTCAGTTAGTTCACCAATGATGTTGTCAACCAGATGATCTTTATGTATTCTTGTGGTGGGAATTGAGTCACCAGCAATAGTTACATCAAGATTGGAGACATTCAGTTCATCATGGTGTGAGGCAACATCTCCTTGTACTGTAGGGGAGCTATGGAAGTAATCAAAGTTTGTTTCAGTTCTTGCTTCTATGTCAGCATGGATTTGATTACTCCCATCATTTGAGGTTCTTTCATTCTCAACAGGTGGGATGACATGAGTTTGAGTTCTAGCTTCTTCTTGGTTTCTAGCTTCAATGGATGGCATTTCTGATGGAGAGGGTATTATACTTGGACCATCCCAATTGAAGCACTTTGTTATTGACCAACATGTCTGACAGGATCAGCTTGTAGTGGAACCTCTTCATCCGTATGCTCAGTAGAATTTGGAGGAATCATTGGAAAATCACTCTTTCGTTCTACTAATGATGAAGGTTCAGCTGAATGTAGGTTTCCTGTATCAGACATATGAAATTGGTCAAAAGATTTGGTAAATGAGTCAATATCAAACAACCAATCAGGACCATTAATTGATTTGGGAAAGGAATGTTCTTTGAATTGAACATTTGCTGATTCATCAATAATGTTTAATCTGGGATTAAACACTCTATAAGCCTTTGAAACAGAAGAATAACCTACAAAGAATCCTTCATCAGACTTGGATGAAAACTTTCCCAAATGGTCACGGGTGTTTAATATTGAGACAGGACAACCAAATGACTTAAAGAATCCAATAAATGGTTTTCTTTGAAAAATGAGTTCATAAGGTGTTTTGTTTCTTTCTTTAACGATCAAAGTTCTATTTTGTACAAAGCATGATGTGTTAACTACTTCTGCCCAAAAGGTGATTGCCAGTTTAGCATCTGCTAGCATAGTACATGCTGCTTCAATTAGTGTTCTATTTCTTCGTTCAGCTACTCCATTCTGCTGAGGAGTTCTAGCTGCACTAAATTGATGAGCTATGTCTTTGGTTGTATAAAAAGAACTCATATCTTCATTTTTGAACTCTGTTCCATTATCACTCGTAATTGTTTTGACTTTAAGATCAATTTGATTTTCAATTTTAGTGATAAAATCTTTTATTAATTGTGATGCCTCATTTTTATGAAGTAGGAAGAAGACCCATGTGAATCTAGAAAAGTCATCTATGATCACCAAACAATATTGTTTCTTTCCCAAACTCATAACATGAGTTGGGCCAAAAAGATCCATATGAAGTAGTTTCAATGGAGAATTGTTGGAGTTCACCAACTTTAGCTTGTGAGACGATTTGTGTTGTTTTCCTTTAAGACATGCTGAACAGTGGTCAATAAAGTGGAATTCTTTTTGAGGTAAACCAATTACATGATTTCCTTTAACTAGTCTGTTCATGTTTTTGAAATTTGTATGTCCCAACCGTCTGTGCCAAAGTTGTGATTCATCAAAAGATGCTTTTGATAGAAGACATGTTTCTTCTTGTGGAGATGCAGAATTCAGGTTAATGACATAAGTATTATTCTTCCTCAGTGTTTTCAATACAACCCATTCTTCAGGAATTTGAAATCCTGGTCTCAGAATGTAGTAATGGGTGTCAGTGACGTGAGTGGAATATTTCTTGTCACAGATCTGAGATACGCTGAGAAGATTGAAGTTCAGCTGCTCGCAGTAGTTCACTCGATCAAAGCTCAGCATTCCATTTGTCACAGATCCTTCACCTGTAATTCTACCACCTTGTGAATCTCCTCCAAATGCCACAGTAGTTCCTTGAATGTGCTTAAAGTCATGAAGGAGGGAACGATCTCCAGTCATGTGTCAGGAGCATCCACTGTCCGCATACCATAAACTGTTGGACCTATATGAATGACCCTACAAGCACAGAAAGAACTAATTAGACTGTGAAACCCAAGCTATGATGGTCTTGGGCTTACCGTTTCTATCAAAGATTGTAACCTGTTGATATTTTCCTTTAAATGGTGACTTTGATGATGAAATCATGCATGTTTTGTTTCTAACAGATGAACGGTTTATCACTTCAACTGAAGAGTCAGATGAGTATTCAAACCTTTGATCCCTGTTCCTTTTCAAAAAGTTTATTCGTTTTTTGTTATCAACCCTTGGTTGAGACTTATAAAAATCATTAGTTTGTTCGACTGTTTGATTTTTATTTCTTTTGAATCTGCTTGATTTTCTCGGGTTTCTCATCTCATCATCAGACTTAGAAACTCTGTGATGATATCAACAATTGATTTTAGTTTTCTCAGCCATGGGTGGAGAGATGGATTTGTTCTGTGGTATTCTCAGTCCCTTTTGCTTGAAGAAACACTCAGATGTATTGTGATTTGTTATGTTGCAGACAGAACAGTATTTGTTGAAATAACAGTTCTTGGTGGAGTGGTTATTCATATCACAGATTGAACAGTATTGATCATAAAAGCACTTATCTGTTCTATGATTAGACCTCTCACACACTTCACAGTACATGTGTTTGTTTCTAGCTACTGATCCTGGTGTTGCGGATTTTGTAGTTTTGACAGATTTGGAATTTGATTCATTCCTTTGTTTTGCTGAGACTTTCTGATCAACCTTGTTGGTAGATAGTTTCACTACACTACTGTCCTTGGTTTTCTGAGGTCGGTTATTCTTTCTTTGCCTTTTCCGAATTTCCTTTTCAAATTGGTTCACACGTTCTTTGTTGAAAATATCAAAGCCAACTCCTTGCTTTGAGTTTGAAGTTTGAGGGTCTGATTTTGTTTTAGTTTTGTTGTCCCGATAGACTTTTCTTTTGACTGATGGTGAATCAGTGTCTGATTTGATTGAATTTTTTGGAGAGTTTATCTCATTATCAGATCTACTTTCAGTAGGTAGATTCACCCTTTTGGTTTTTATTTTCTTTTCTTGGGAGATTGCAGGGATGAATTTCACAAAAGGAACAATAGCCTTGATTGGGCTATTTGTTTTGATTTCTCAAACTGTCTTGTCAGAACACTCCTTGATTTTAACTGGGTGACCTAACTTGATTTTATCCTCATTGGTTTCAATGTAAACGCTTGGTTTATTTTGAAAATTGGTGATTTGTTTAACTATTGTTTTAGGTTCAATAGTATTAGGTTCATTTTCTTGGGTGAGTGTGACAGAATTAGGCATGACAGTGTAGTTATCATTGTATGGTGGTGGACAAGAGTTATATCCAATACCAGACATGTCTTTGGGATCCTTTTGAGAATCAAGCATCTCTTGCAGCTTTACTGATGACTGTTGAAACTTTTCAAGTTTCAGTTCAGTAAGATTTAGATCAGTTTTAGACTGAGCTAGTTTTTCAGTCAGTTGCTCATTCTCAGCTGCAAGAGTGTACTTTTCACCATGCAATTTTTCAGTGTCAGAGATGAGAGATTTAATTTTAATTTCAAAGCCTTTTATTTCTCTCTTGAGCATCTCTAACTTGACCTTTTCTTCTTTGATTTTATCAGCCAGTTTGTGATTGTGCTCTCTATACCCTTGAAGTTCATTTATGCATTTATCACTACAAAGGTTAGATTTTACCTCAGTAGGCATGGGAGTAGGTCCATCGTTCATGTGAGCCATAAGTGCATGATTTTGAAATTGAGGCTTTACTTCCTCAGCATACATGCTCCAATCACATACTCCATCCTGCCTAATAACAAGAGCACTTGCTGACGACTTATTGCTTCCATAAGCTTGATTAGTCAGTTGGGGTTGAGTCTGATGTGGTTGTTGATGATGATGAAGCTATTGTTGATGACTGTTTGAGTGAAAGCTTGAAGGTGGTTGTGATGATGGCTGCACCTGAGAAGGCCTTTGAGTATTGTAGTTTCTTCTGGGAGCATTGCATTCTCTGGAGAAGTGACCAGTCATACCACAATTGAAGCATTTCACCTTTGATTTGTCGTATCCAAGCTTGGTGTTTTCATTGAGTTGAAGCTTTTTCCCTTTTCTGAAAAACTTCTTTGCTCGCATAGCAATCATGGCCA
This sequence comes from Flaveria linearis, assembly GCA_024085815.1. NCBI lineage: Eukaryota > Viridiplantae > Streptophyta > Magnoliopsida > Asterales > Asteraceae > Flaveria > Flaveria linearis. Next base: position 44,101,156 of record CM044008.1, on the reverse strand, counting down.
TTTGCCATTGCAAGTCCATTTCCCCCACATCATCTGGATCCATTTCTTCCAGATCTTCTTGAATCAGATGAGCAGATGTAAGTCTTCCACCCAAATAGGCTTCAAAGCTGGAAACAAATGCATTGTAAGTTGCCTTTTGTTCTTCAGATTTTGTATCATCAGGAGCAGGAGTTGCTGATAATCCTGATGTTTGAGTTGTTGAAGTTGATGTGGAAGTTGTTGATGGTCTATTGGATGGTGTTGCTGTAGTGAATCCAGTTGTTTTAGTTTGATCCCTTGAGGAGATGAAATCATCTTCTTCAGTAATGAAGGCATTTTCCACAGAGTGGTTATCTGTGGGAAACTTGTATGCTTCAATTACTCTGGGGCCTCCCAAATTTCTACTTCTTTCATCAAGTTCCAAGGCTTCAATCTTCGCTATCATGATATCCAGGGTGGTGCTTTCCAAATCGAGAGTATTCTTCAGCATGGTTACATTTTGTTTCCAATTTTCAGGGAGACTATGTAACATTTTCTTATTTAGATCCTTTGACTTGTAAGTTACCCCTATGATCTCTAAATCATTTACTAGCTGCACAAACCTATGCAACTGTTTAGAGATGGACTCTCCTTTGGAGTGATGAAAAGTTTCATACTGATTCACCAGCTTGTCTTTGTTGATTTCTGCCACTTCACTTCTTCCTTCACACATGATTTGCAGTGCGTCCCATACAGCTTTTGCAGTGCCATACTTTTCCAATCTTTTAAGTACATCCATTTTAAGTGCTTGAGTAAGTATGGAGTAGGCTTTGAGGTCAATCTTGATCTTCTTGTAGTCATCATCATCAAGAGTTAGGTCTTCAATAGGGATTCTTGAAGTCTTGTACAGTGCAGCTTGATCTGCAGATAGAGTCACTGGAATGTGTGGGCCTTTGCATATTGAGATCCAATAATCAGGATCAACACCTGTAATATAGTTCATAAATCTGATTTTCCATTGTTTAAATTCAGATTTATGTTTGAGCATGGGTGGTTTCGAAGCATGCCCAAGTTCAGAATAATTAAGAGAATCCATGGTTAACAGTGTCTTTTTAACTTGTTTTAGATCTGGATTTAAGTTGGATTTATAGTTAATTAGTCCAAATGATTCAACAGGTCAAACTTAGTTCCGTAACAATGAATCTGATGATAACGTGTAGATTTTGGTCTTTGTTTCTGTATTCTTGGTGTCTGTGCAACCTGTACTGTTTGTTTGAAGATGTGTTCTTTGGATGAACAGTAGCAGTTAAGTATATCAGTGAGTGTTCAGTAGTATTACTGAAAAGAGATGTATGAAATCTCTAAACAGCAACTCAATCACCAGATCAATCGGGTTAAACTTAGATCTGAGCAGATCTGAGTAACAACCGAGAGCCAAGGCTCTGATACCAATTGACTGGGTGTGAGAATGATAATCTCAGTTGATGTGAATCAACAAGGATCGAATATGATGATTGAGTCAATGATTGAGTGGCGGAATCAAGTAATCAATGAACATAGAACACTTAATATACTCATAAATGCAAACTTGTATTAATTAGATGAACTGTTACAAAGTAAATGCTAGGGTTTTTTAGCATTCTACAGTAACAAGACAGCTAATCTGTATATTCTGATTGTCTATTCTTCGTGAAACAAACAAGTTTCAGAAGTCTCAAAAGATGCAAAAAGTCACCTCACATACGAGGTTTCTAATCTATTTATAGGCTGACAAACAGCTTGTACAAAAAGACTAAACTACCCTTAGTCTAAGTCTTCATCAGCATTTGTCTGTTGTTCATCCGCATTGACTAATACGGATGAGTACTTCATCAGCAACATTGGTGTTTGGTCATCAGCATTGGTGTTTGGTCATCAGCATTGGTTAATGCGGATGAACAAACACGACCGCATTTGTTGCTGATCACCCGCATAGGTTAATGCGGATGAACAAATGGCTTTCCCGCATCTTATCAACTGTCCGCATTAGTTCATGCGGAAGAACAAATGCTTTGTCCGCATTTGTTCTTGGTCTTCCGCATTGACAAATGCGGATAGCTGACACGTTCTTTTCTTCTTATGCAGACTTCTGTATCTGCATTTCTTCTTGGACTTGGGGGAGATTTCCAGTAGAACAACCATCCACCACTTGAATTGGCATGTATGATCCTTTCAGGGTTCAACAGAGCTAACACCCTTCATTGGGTGTGAACCTCCAAACATTTGCTTGCAAGCCTTTCTTACTTTCATTCATTCATTAATGCATGCATTCGTTCATCATGTTCCTCTTTCATTATCTTTCACTTTACGTTACATAATACTTTCGTTTCTTTCATTAACATCACACGTAAAGCCACGAAAAGATAAACATACATCATAAATAGGAACATCAACATACACTATAGCATCATCATACATAGCATCATCATACAGGGCATCAGCATACATACATAACATACATCATGCATAAACATGCAACATCATCATCATGCCCTACATACCCTCTAAGGCCTCCAAAGGTCACCTTACATGTACCTACGGGAACTTCCACGTCAAAACTTACATCCGCACTTTCCCCCGAAAGTCAGTACTTTAACCATGCTCCTCCTCAGGTACAACAACCCTATTTGGGTGTATGGTCACCCTTCAGTCGCACGGCCTTCATATGACTGAACGTCATGCGATTGGACCTATGCGGATGAACGCCAATGCGGATGAACGCCAATGCGGATGAACACCCAATCGTGCGAATGGACCCACAATTGTGCGAATGAGCACTATGCAAATGGACATTATGCGAATGGACCCATGCGAATGAGCACCTATGCGACTGGACTCTCAGTCGCATGACTCCCCATGAGACTGGACTCCCAGTCGTGCGATAGAACCTCAATCATGCGACAGAACCCCAATCCCCTCCAGTCGGCCGTATGGCCTCCAGTCGGTCGCCTAGCCCTAACTAATGCAGAATACAGTTCATCTCAAACCCAATCTGCCATTTTCGACCTCCAAGCTCATCCAAACCCATTCTAAGCCCAAATCAACCATCCTAAACCTTAGGAATGCATACTACAACTCCATTCAAGCACAAACAAGCCCGAAAACATACTCCAGAAGCATCACACGCAAACTCACCCAAATGGGTCAAGCACACACATATACAAAAACGGGTTTACTATGTGTTCCAGCCCCAAATCAGTTGAAAACAAGTAAAATAGGGGTCCTATAACTCACACAAACTACTAGAAGAAGAAGGGTTTCGTCTAGACCCGCTACACGATGATTTCCAAGCCTGAATCAACCCGAGTCAACCCTTTTCTCCCTTTTCTCTCTTCTTTCTCTCTTCTTTCTCTCTTCTTTCGCTCTTTTGCTGAAAGTGCGGGTGTGGGGAGAGGGTAAGGGCTGCCCTCTCCCTTAATATGTCCCCATTTACCCAACTTTCGTGCATTGGCGAATTTGGTCCCCCGACTTTCGCCTTTATTTCTTTTTCTTTTTTCGTTGGCTTCGAAGTAAATATCCAGGTGTTACAAGTCCACCCCCTTATATAGGTTTCGTCCCTGAAACCTGTTATTCCTCGAACAAACGTGGGTAATGATGTCTCATCTCTTCTTCTGTCTCCCACGTAGACTCATATCCCTTTCTATGCTTCCACTGTACACGCACAAGAGGAACCACTTTATTCCTTAACCTCTTCTCTTTATTATCGATGCTCGCCACTGGTTGCTCCACATAATTGAGTCGTTCGTCTACATCGATATCGTCTAGTGGAACAATCATATATTCTTCTGCCAAACACTTTCTTAGATGAGATACGTGGAATGTAGGATGAATTCCACTTAACTCATCTGGTAACTCCAATCTATAGGCCACCTCTCCTACTCGAGCAATGATCCGGAAAGGGCCTATGTATCTCGGGCTCAACTTGCCCCGCTTTCGGAAATGAATGATACCTTTCTAAGGAGAGACCTTCAACATAACCCGGTCACCCACCTGGAACTCAATCGGTCCGCGTCGTTTATCAGCATACAACTTCTGTCTATCTTTGGTTGCCTTCATGAAGGCTTTGATCCTTTCAAGCCTCTCAGTCGTAGCCTCGATCACCTCGACGCTCCCTAAGGTGGTGTTTGTTTTTTACCAAAACCTCTTCCCCACCTCTTCATCTGTGCGCACGCAGACGCGGGAAGAGGTTTTGAGTGCGCAGAGTGTTTGTTTTTTGGAAGATGTTTCATTAAAAAATGTCTGCAGGAGGTCTGCATGGAGAAGAGGTGGACCTATGTCTTCTGAGATCTTCTAACCTCTTCTCATATCTCCCCACCCTGCCCACCCTCCCCACCTCCCCCATCAACTCCCAAACCTCTAATCACAACTCCCCCCACTACCTGAAATTGACCGGCCCTCCGTCCCAGCGCCGCCACCTCCTGCGCCGCCGCCTCCTCCACCGGTTGTTCCCCCTGCGCCGCCGCCTCCTCCGTCGGCTGTTCCCCGTGTGCCGCCATCAAAGAGCTTCATCTTCTATAATGTGTTCTCCTGCAACTCTATGCATTCCCACCACCGCATTACCGCCGATCGCCACCGTGCACCTCCTCATCCCCGTCGTCATCTTCATCGCCGTCGTCACCGTCCTCCTCACCCCTGGTGGTCTCGCTGGGCCTTCACAAAACCCTGATCAAAACCTAGATTCCGGGACCCTCTGACGTCCCAATTTTAGTCCTTTTGTTTGTTTTCACTTCGCGAAGCTCCCCGCAGCGTTTAATGCCACCCCTTTAATGGTGTTTTCCGTTGGGTTCACTCGATTTATTGTATCGAGTGAGCCAGAGACCGCTAAGGAGATTTTGAACAGCTCGGGGTTCACTGATCGGCTGGTGAAGGAGTCGGCATATGAGTTGTGGTTCCACCGTGCGATAGGGTTTGCTCCGTACGATAAGTATTGGTGAATCAGGTGGCTGATTTTGGGGGTTTTCGGGGGAAATTAGAGCTCGAATTGGTGAATCAGGTGGCTTTTTCCATGAATGGTGATGGGGTTGTGGAGGTGAAGAAGCTGCTTCACTTTGCTTCTTTAAAGGCAACTAGAAACAATTTTATAAAAAAATCAGGGTATTCGTTTTGTACTTAGAAGATTTAAAATGATTTGTGATATTTTAAAAGGGTTTAAATATTAGGTGGTTAGTGCTTTCAATTCAATCATACATTTGGTCAAAAATTTCAAAACAAATATCAATGATACTTATGAATTTGTTTTTTTCTATGGAGACATCTTTAATCAGAAAACACACATTACTTTAAACTAAAAAAATAATCAAATGAATAAATTTGTAGATGTACTAAATCTTAGACGTTAAAAGTTTAGTATGATGATGGTGTTTGGGAGATCGTATGATGATTTCAGTGGTGGTGTTGTGGAGGAATTGGTGAGTGAAGGTTATGAGTTTCTTGGGGTATTTAAAGTTCAGTTTATTTTATAAGTCTACAGACATTAAAAACAAACAGTCTTATTTTTGCAGACTGCAGAGGTTTGGTCCACCTCTTCTGCTGCAGATGTCTGCAGATGTGGTTTGCAGACTGCAGACATTTTCCTGCAGAAAAAACAAACAGCACCTAACTCTTTATGACCAATATTGTGACGCCCTAAACCCGGCAGGGCACCGGAGGCACGTCACATAGTTGGATTAACATTCTAAATACAAATCATAGCCTTTGTCATACAGCGGAAGACTATACATAATTACATGTCAACCCAACTTTATAAAAACATTTTACATATAATAGTATTTGATTATACATATCCTTTTTACATTATTAACAGGTCCTACACACTATGCCAGTAGCTACTCCGGGATAGCATCCTTATTTAGCTCATACTTGCTTTCCTCTATTATTAGAGGATTCTTCCTTACCTAGCACACATACAACACACTCAAAACATCAGATAAACTGGTGAGTTCTAAATTTAATTAAAACATTAACGACATCTCATCACATACAAAAGTCATATTTATATTGGCAATATAATAAAATCAACTTTAACTTTACTTTGTCCCACCGGACTCGTCCCACAGGACGTCAGTTTCCCACCAGAAACTGTAATTACTATCTCTCATCCAGTAGGATGCCAATTTAATCATCTAGGGTCGTCACCACAAGATGTTCACACAGCTAAGTGATCATCATCACTCCTTTTCACTGTACAGTCTACACACACAGGCATCTTACCCTAACTGGCCTGTTGAGATTTACATTACATCAAAACAATTTCTTTACTTATTGCTAATATTCACATTAATTTACACACCACACATTCTTTCATTTAGCACTAGTTTCAATACATTTCCATTTGTCATTAAACCCCATCTGACCCATTGTAATCATTACCATCACGTAATGATTAACAATGTTCAGATAACCGTTCATTATCCCAACTTTACCCTAACAGCCCCACCAACTGTTAGTATTGTATAAACATCATTATCGTAATTCTGGTGCTAAAAACATTCAAATTATTCATCATTGTATGTATGCTAGCCCATATATTAAAACCACACATTTAAAAGGGCTTAGAACTCACCTTATTAACTTCCTCATGGCAATCTACACAGTCCACGTACACGAGATAACTAGTCCTTCTTCTAATCAAGGTATACCTAAAGCAATAAACCTTGATTCAGTAAACTATTCTCAAACAGGACTCCTATGCGAATGAACACTTATGGGAATGAGCACTCATGCGACTGGACCTATGCGGATGAACATCAATGCGGATGAGCATCCAATCGTGCGAATGGACCTCATGCGACTGAACCATATGTTTGAATAATGCGACTGGACCTCCAGTAGTGCGGCTGACCATTCATTCGCACGACTGAGTCCTCATCCGTGCATAGTGATCACTCGTCTTCATTCGGTCTTCTTACCAGGCGACTGGGTTCTCAGTCGCACGACTGAATCTTTATTCGCGCTCATTCGCACGACTAGACTCTCATTCACATGACTGAGGCAGACGACTGGGCCCATTCGTCTGAAATGGATCATCAGTTGTGTTCTTGACGTTTTTTATCCAAACTTACTCAAAATTTGAGTTTTAACCATTCAAATCATGTCATATTCAAAACAGATCATATACACATCGTTTACAATGGTTTCGGATTATTATTTTATCAAAACTTCACCAAAACTCGGATCCGAATTCCCGGATTTTAACTTAGAAAAGAACAAGACCAAATCACTGATTTTAACGTGTTAATGGATCAAATTCAATCATATACACAGCTTATAACATATCAAGATTGATCCGTGACATCGAAAACTTACCTAAACGGAGTTGCCTTAGTCAATTTTGTGAGAACAGTGGTGTTTGGGTGTAAAGGGAACAAGGTAATGGAGATGATGCAGATAGGAATCTGCTTTTGAACCCTCTGCACCGCCTTACTTATCCACACATACATCTTAACTGCCTCACACCCAGTCGCATGACTGAATCCCATTCGCACGACTGAATCGTGCGACTGAAGCCCATACACCTACCATTCGTGCGATTGAGTCTCATTCACACGTAAGGGGTGCGACTGAAGTTTATTCGCATGCAAGTCATGTGACTGAACACCAATCTTATCAAACAAACTCAACTTAATTAATTAAACATAACTATAATACAATTACAATTCCGGATTTTAGAAACCGGATGTTAAAACTCTCTCCCCCTTAAATAGGTTTCGTCCCCGAAACCATCTATTCAAACAACTAGGGATAATCTCTTCTCATCTCATTTCCGATTCCCAGGTGAAATCTGACACCTTTCTATTCGACCACTGTACTTTAACTAATTCAATGATTTTATTTCTCAATCTTTTCATCTTTCTGTCCACTATAGTAGTAGGTTTCTCAACATAATTCAACTTATCATCCACCTTTATATCATCTAAAGGTACGTATGCATTTTCATCGGCTAAACACTTACGCAACTGTGATACGTGAAAAGTTGGGTGGATTCCTTGCAACTGATCGGGTAATTCTAGTTTTTAGGCTACTTCTCCAATTCGTTCTATAATTCTAAACGGTCCTATAAAACGAGGACTCAACTTTCCCTTCTTTTTGAATCTGATAATCCCCTTCCAAGGAGATACTTTCAACATAACTCTATCTCCTACTTCAAACTCTATATGCCTTCGCCTTTTATCTTCATAAGACTTTTGTTGATCTTGAGCCGCTTTAAACCGAGCTTTGATCTGATCCAACTTCTCATTTGTAGCCTGTACAATTTCCAAACTACCCAACTCTTTCTGCCCAATTTCTCCCCAACATATCGGACTCCTGCACTTTCTGTCATAAAACATCTCATAAGGGGCTCTCCCAATTGTGGAATGATAACTGTTATTGTAGGAGAATTGAACTAATGGCAAATGACTATCCCAGCTACCACCAAAATCTATAACATAAGCTCGTAACATATCTTCAACTGTTTGGATAGTCCTTTCAGTTAACCCATCAGTTTCTGGATGAAAAGATGTGCTGTGTACTAAACGGGTACCCATATCTTCATGAAATTTTCTCCAAAACCTCGAAGTAAAGCGAGTATCTCTATCCGACATAATTGATAATGGTACTTCATAACGAGCAATGATCTCTCGAATAAATAGTTCTGCTAACTTCTCAGAGTTATACGTTTCCTTGATTGGTAAGAAATGCCCGCTACGTGTCAATCTATCCACTATGACCCAAATGGTATCATAACCTTTAGCTGTACATGGAAGCTTAGTTATGAAATCCATTGTCAACTCCTCCCACTTCTATTTTGGGATCTCTAAGGGTTGAAGCTTACCATATGGCTTTTGATGCTCAACTTTAACTTGAAGACATGTCAAACACCTATTCACATACTACATCATATTAAACTTCATACCTGGCCACCAATATTCTTGTTTTAAGTCTTTATACATCTTAGTAGCACCAGGGTGTATAGAATCTCTGGATTTATGAGCTTCATCTAGCACCAACTTTCTCATCTTAATCGGAACCCACATACGACCATATTTTGTCTTAAACCCAAAACTATTTTCTTCCAGATCTTTTGTTTGACCTTTCATTCATTCTTGTTTCACGTTCTCCTCTTTTAATGCTTCTAATTGAGCTTCCCGTAACTGATGCAAAAACTCTGGGGTTATCACTAACTTATATGACTTAACTCGAATCGGAGGGTGTTCATTCTTTCTGCTTAACGCGTCAGCAACCACATTTGCGTTATCAGGATGGTAAAGTATTTCACAATCATAATCTTTTACCAATTCTATCAATCTCCGCTGGCGCATGTTTAATTCTTTCTGATCGAAGAAATATTTCAAACTTTTATGATCCGTATAAATTGTACATTTCCTCCCATATAAGTAATGCCTCCATATCTTCAAGGCAAACACCACCGCTGCCAATTCCAAATCATGCGTCGGATAATTCTTTTCATGTTCTTTCAACTGTCTGGAAACATAAGCTATTACTCTTCCCCTCTGTATCAATATACAACCTAAAACATGATACGAAGCATCTGAATAGATTACTAAATCTTCATTTCCATCTGGCAACGACAACACTGGTGATCGAGTTAATTTCTGCTTCAGTTCTTGAAATGCATTTTCTTGTTTTGGTCCCCATACGTATTCTTCATTCATTCTTGTCAGCTTCGTTAACGGGGATGCAATTTTGGCAAAATCTTGAATAAATCTTCTATAATAACCAGCCAGACCCAAGAAACTGCGGATTTCAGATGGCGTCTTTGGAGGACTCCACTTCATTACTGTTTCAATCTTTGCAGGATCTACTGAAATACCTTCTGCATTGATCACATGTCCTAAAAACTGTACTTCCTGCAACCAGAACTCACACTTAGAAAATTTTGCATAAAGCTTTTCTCTTCACAACCTTTCCAACACTTCACGAAGATGGCATGCATGATCTCCCTCATTCTTTGAATAGATCAGTATATCATCAATAAACACAATTAGTGACAGATCTAACATTGGCTTACACACTCTATTCGTTAAATCCATAAAAGCAGCAAGTGCATTTATTAGCCCAAAAGACATAACGAAAAATTCATAATGACCATAACGCGTACGAAACGCCGTCTTTGGTATATCTTCTTCTTTAACTTTCAACTGATGATAACCAGAATGGAGATCTATCTTAGAAAACCAACTGGCTCCCTGTAACTGATCAAACAAATCATCTATTCGTGGGTGTGGATACTTATTCTTTATCGTCAACCTGTTTAATTCTCTGTAATCAATACACATATGCATACTCCCATCTTTCTTCTTTACAAACAATACTGGAGCACCCCACGGGGAAGAACTGGGTCTAATAAAACCTCTTTCTAGCAAATCTTCAGTCTGCCTCATTAATTCCTTCAATTCCGATGGAGCTAGTCTGTAAGGTGACTTGGCAACTGGCTTAGCACCCGGAATTAAATCAATTCTAAATTCAACTTCACGATATGGAGGAATGCCCGGTAATTCTTCTGTAAACACATCTATAAATCTCTAACCACAGGAATGTCCTCTATCGTTTTCATAGGCTTTTGAGAATCAATTACGTATACTAAATAAGATGCACACACGCGGCTCATTAATTTATCAGCTTTTATCATAGATACTATCTTCACAGTTGACTCTTCTCTATCACCATATACACTAATTGTTTTCCCATCCGGCGTTCTCGATTGAATTAGCTTCTTATTACATACAACATGAGCTTCATAGTTCGCCAACCAATCCATACCCAAAACTACATCAAACCCTCTTAACACCATAGGGCATAGTTTAATAGGCAATCTATATCCTTCTAATTCAATTAAGCAACCCTCAATCATACTACTAATTATCACTGATCTATCATTAGCAGTTTCAACTATAAAGGCTACTTCTAATGGTCCAATTTCACATGCAAGCATAGAGCAAAAATTAACAGATAAGAAACTTCCACTTGCACCAGAATCAAATAACACGTTAGCTGGAATCCCATTAACTAGAAACATACCTGAGGCTACATCTGACAAAGCTTTAGCCTCACTAGCAGACATAGAATATGCTCGCCCCTTAGCCACACTCGACCCTTCTCCTGACCCTTTCATCGATCTAACCGGTTCAGGCTTTCTAACTGCTAACTTTGGACATTCACTTCGAATATGCCCCGTTTCCCCACATTCATAACACTACGAAGGCCTTCACTACATTCATTAGCATAATGTCCTAACTTTACACATTTAAAACAAGTTCTACTACCAATCATACATTCACCCTTATGTAGCTTGCCACATTTCCCACAACGTGGCAGCTCATTTCTGTCATTCCTTTGGAATTGATCCCTTCCAAATCTACCCTTCTTCTAGAAACTTAGATTCTCCAATCTTCTCTGCGCTACAGGTTCTTCACATTTCCTTCTACTTTCATCAGGAGCAACATTACTACCAAATACTTCTTGATACATATCTGCTGCTAAGTTTACCGTCAACTGGTAACTACTCGGGGTAGATGATCTAACCAACTTTCTAACCTCCTGAGGCAACCCCTGGGTATACCTCAAGATTTTCTTTTCTTCAGGACCCACTAAATGTGGCACCAATCTCGCCATCTCTTCAAACTTAGATGTGTATTCCCTATGGGACATATTACCTGCCTGAAACTACAGAAAATTCATCTCTACTCGATCCATCTCGCCTTTCGGGCAAAACTTGTCTGACACTAACTTTTTAAATTCAGGCCACAACATTTTATCAGTAGCAACTTCACCTAACGTTTGGATAACCGTATCCACCAATACAAAGCCTCACCTACAAACGAGTGGGCTACAAACTTTACCTTTTGATCCTCCCTACACTCACTCAGTTTGATCATGGCTTCCATTTCACGAAGCCATTTATAGGTGGCTACCATATCCATAGCCCCAAAAAATTATAGAGGATTACATTCTTTAAACTGACTATACGTAACTCCCTTTCTCTCACTAGACCTCTCAGCTTTTGCAGGATCGGATTTCGGGTGGTCTTTCTCTCAACTCACTTTGAATCAACACTCGGCAAGCAGTCTATGAAGAGTTGATCACAATATAACAAGTAACAAGCAGTAAGAAAACTTAACAGCAGATAAATTTTCAAGGTACTTTTATATATTGCTTCTCAACTCAAAGGATTACAAGACACTTGGACTCAAATCACTTTCATAAAGAGTTACAGGGAGAAGATATATATAATACTACCTACAGCCGGATATACTTTGATACCAGCTGGACACCTCTAACCTTACATCTATACTACAAGACTCTAGGTGAGGTCTTTCAGACATTTTGTCTGAAAGTTGGTAGTCAGGACATGTCCCTGACTTACCTTTTGTCACCAACTAAAGTTGGTAACATGTACTAACATAAAAAGGTGAACAGTAGAATAAAGTATGGTCAACAACATGGCTCTTTAGGAAGATGCCATGCTGTATCAGAGGTCTGCAGCGGACTGTCAGGGACCATACTTTTATCTGCTGGACATAGCAATGTCTTCCGAAGGATAAAGTGCTTCGGAAGAATAACTTCTTCCGAAGGCACTTATACTTCGGAAGACTGCTTCTTCCGAGGCTTGGAGTCTTCTTTGTCTTCGGAAGCAGACTTTGTCTTCGGAAGCTCTTTCATCAGACTTTGTCTTCGGAAGCTTTTCAGACTTTGTCTTCGGAAGCTCTTTCATCAGACTTTGTCTTCGGAAGCTCTTTCAGACTTTGTCTTCGGAAGCTCTTTCATCAGACTTTGTCTTCGGAAGCTCTTTCAGACTTTGTCTTCGGAAGATGTCTTCAGCTGTTGTTCCTTAGACTCTCGGAAGATCTCTTGCTCAGCTTCGGAAGCCTTTGAATGTAGTACCAAAAGATGACTATGAAGTTAATTTGGTTGCACCAGCCTTATCATGATCCAACAAACTCCCCCTAGGCTGATGCTACCAAAACTTCACTTCTCTCTTCTTCTCAAAGCTCTCAGCACCAAGGAAAGCAGGTGTTTATCAGTGTCTTCATTCTTTCCTGCTGTGATGCTGAGAATCTTGTACAAATCTTTGGTGGACAGAACCTCTACTCTGTCACCTTGGATTATGTGTACCCTCTGTTGTGGCCCTCTGAAAAGAGTTAGTTGATGGGAAGTATAGTCATATTCCCATCGAACTATTGGTTCCAATTCAGGACCTTCCACCATCTGTAGAAAGGCTGTGCCTTTGGTGGTTGATCTTTCCTTGTCTTCCACTCTTTTCAGCTTCAACTCTTCTTCAATCTTGGCTCTTCTATTTCGTTCAGCCAAGTGGAGACCGCTGATGTGGTTTCTGATGTGTGCAGCAGTCTCAGAGTTGGAGGGATTGGAGAATGGCTTCTCTGCAAGCTCAGCAAGATCAAATCTGCTGAGATGCAGTAGAGAAGTGGCATTGAGCCTGTTGGTTTCACCATTCTCCCTTTCCACAACAAAGTTGTGAGAAGGTTCATCGAACCTCCACTGGATTATTGCATTTCTAGGTCCAGGAGATTGACCAGAAATCCTGTCCTCTTTCCTGGTATCCAGCAGAGTCACCAGTCTTCTTCTTAGTCTCTTCTCCTCAGCATTGAGGGTATCGGAGTTGAGACCAAGAAGTCTTGCAGCCTGGCCCAAGGTTTCTCTAGGCAATTCAAGAAATTGGCCTAGGGTGAGGGAGCTTGAAGAATTATCAACATAGGTGATGTTGATATGCTCTCCCTCACAGGAGATACTGCTCAAGGTAGTGCAATTGATGAGCCTTGTCTTGAACTCCTTAATCTCTTCAAAGGAGAGATGTTTAGGAGGCTGAGGGGATGATCTTGGTTGTTGTTGGGTAGGCTTAGGTTTAGTGGTTTTGGGTTGAGTCTTGGGTTTTAGGATGGGTAGTTTGGGTGGTTGAGGTGATGTGGTAGGTTTGGGTAGAGTTGTGGGTTGAGGGGTGAAGGTTTCATCAGTGGGTTCAGGTTTGATGGGAAAAGGGGTTGGTTCTGGTGTGGGTTGTGGCTGTGGTTGAGTGGCTGGGGTGAAAACCATTCCCTTCATCCTCCTGTACATCTCCTTCCTTTTCCCCAAACGGATGTCAGCCTTTATTTCACTGACTATCCGCTGGAGTGTCCTTTCGGACATAGGTCCCACCTGCCTACCAGAGAAGCCATGAGCCCGGAGGTAGTCCTTCATCCAGGCTTTGTCAGTTGATTTCTTGGCAGCAGTGACCTCCTTCTCTTCCTCCCTCTTCCTCTTTACCTTCAACTTCTCCCTAGCAGCCTTCTTCCTTTCCTTCTCCATTTGATCCTGCTCTTTGTTGTGGAGCAGCAGGATCGTATCATCATCATGTGGAGACAGTTCAGGAAGACTGAAGCCTCTTGAGAGGAGGAACTTGATCCTAGCCTCTCTCAGCCTCAGGGCTGCCTCCCTCTGCTCTTGTTCTTCCCTCTCCAAGGCCAACCTGGCTTCCTTTTCTTGTTGTAGCCTGGTTGACCTCTCCAAAGTCACCAACTCCTCTAATGGTAGCAGGAGTATTTCCTCATTGGCAGCTCCTAGATTGATGAGCTGGTCAATGAGTGCTGTTCTTCTCCTCTGGTTGATTTCTTCCTGATTGGCTGCAGCTGCTTTAGAACTAGCAGCTAACAGCTTCTCAGTAGGAAACCGACCTTTCTTTTTGGCCTTCTCAATTTTCTCCTCCTCCTGAAGCTCTTCCGCAGTCAACTTTCTTTTGCCTTTGTCTTTGATTGTGCTTGACTGCGGTGGTTCTTGGATGGAGGGTTGTGATTGAGAGAGAAGTTCAGCTGGTGCTTGGGTTGGAGGTATGTCAGAAATGTCCTCCCTGCTCACCTCAGATGCAATTTCAGCAATGACATCTGTGATGGTCAGTTCCTCGGACATCTGAAATAGGCCTTCCGCAGCTTCTATTTCGGCCTCGGAAGACTTGTCTTGTTCTTCCGAGGCTTCCATGTAAGCTTCGGAAGCCTCAGCTAGAGCTTCGGAAGATGAGACTACTACAGATTCTGTCCCAACTGTTTCAGTTGCTGGGCCATCAGTCCCCATTTCCCCTTCGAAGCTAATCTCAGGTTCCATGAAGACCTTAGGTTGACCAACTTCCTTCACAGTGGTAGAAGGTGCAGTCAGTCTTTGAAGCTCCTCAGCCCCAAAGTATGCAAGTGTGGTGTCGGGGCTGGGCTGTTCTAGGGATGATCTCAATACAAACTGTGTGAACAGTCTGTAGAGATCTTGAAGCATCCTTGAGTCAATCTCCAGAAAGGATTGAGATGACTCAGGTAGTGTAATGATTTGTTGGGTGGAAATGAGTTGGGTCTGTGGTTCCATAGGTGTTTGTCTCTGAACTTTCTCCCCCTTTTTGGTAGCATCATCTTGAGAGCTAGATGAGCTAGAGGAAGAAGTCATTGAGACCTGGATTGGTACATGCCTAACAGACCTCTCCGTCTGTTTCTCAGCTAGTTTAGCCTTGAGAGAGTTAATCTCAAGTTGCTGAGTGGCAGTCCTTGATTCTAAGATCTTCACCTGTGATTCCAGGTTGGAGACCTTAGAAAGCAAGTACTGAAGTGTTAGTTGCATACTTCCCTCATCTTCATAGGAAGAATCACGGGGAGATGAGATAACATACCTAGTATGCTCACTCTCACCACCAGATGTGGTTTCTTGGCACCCTGGTTTCCTCTGCTCAGAGTCATCTCTTTCAGAGATGTCAATGGGCAAAGTTGCCGTAGACTCAGTCCTAATTATGTTACCACTGTCCTGAGAGCTCAATGAGAGACTCTGAGTAGTGGCAGCTGAGTCTACATGAGTCCCCTCCACATCAGTGGGACTCACCTCAGTAGCAGGCTTCTGATGGGGGCTAGAGACAAGGGATCCCTCTTGGCTCTGTTGATCTCTTAGTGGGTGTTGTAGATCAACTTCATGGCCATGGAGAGATGTAATCTCGTCATCAGTTCGGAGTAAAAGGTCAGTGAAAGAGAGGGTGGTTAATCCTACTGACCCGGGACCTTGATCAATGTCTACAGGCATTGAGCCTATGGTGGGGCTGTCCCTAGAAAGCTGCACATGGGAGTGTAGAGACTCACCCTGTGGGCTAAAGGCTTGGGGTTCGGGCTCAGGGGTTTGAGACTGAGGAGGCTCAAAACCCACATTGAGGTCAAATGTGAAGGATGGTGTGACCTCGGACTGAGTGGGAGCCCATGATTCCACTCTAGTCCTTTTGGTGTGAACAGGAGGAGCTTGTTCAATCAGAGTAGATTGAACAAGGGTTCGTTTGGGGCGTCTCTGATATGTGGCTTTGATGGGTAAAGAAGGTTTTGGTATTGTGGTGGATGTTGCTGGTGTGGGTTCATCACCTGTGGGGAGAACAGGGATGTCACCAGGAGCTATGCGCTCAGTCATCTCTGGAGGTAATGGAGTATACCGTCCAGTGAAGTTGGTGGACATCTTCTTCAGTGTCTTGAAGATGGTAGGCCTCATGTGTGGAACAGGAAGAGCAGCTGCGCAGACAAGCTTGCTTGGTTCCATCTCACAGTTGATTATATGTTGAAGAAATCGGGGATACATGAAGAATGTATCCCTGCTGAGATTGGCGATTAGATTGTTCAACACGAATCGTGAGTAGTTGAATCTGAGGCCTCTCACCAACCCATGAACTAGGCATCCTAGTTCATATGGGATTTGATCCCAACCCCCTGATTTGTTGGAGAGACAGTGCAAAACAATGTGCAGCAGGAACTTCCAATGGTAAGAGAAGTTGAACTTGTATACTGTAGACCTGCTGACATCGCCTCCATATCCCATGAGGATATAGGTGCCTTCCAAGTCTTCCTTGGGGAACTCAGTAGGAGCCCCATCATCGTGAAGCTCGAGATGCTCCCTGATGATCTGTTCATTGATGACCAACTCTTGGCCACAAACTCTGGTTCTCAGGACTCGAACCCCGTTCAGCACTGTAGTTTCTCCGTTGCTCCAAAATTCTGACATATGGTTGGAGTATACGGTTGGGTTAACTGTGAGTGCAGTGAGGTAGGTGGATTCGGTGAGAAAGGTGATGATTTGGGTGAAGTCGGCATCCCTTGACGAGTCAAGTAATGCGACTTGATTGTGCTGAGGGTTTAGCGCCATTGGAGAAAAGGTAAGCTTGAAATTTTGAGTGAGATTGAGGGTTTTACAGTGAAGGGAACAGTTAGGGCTGTAAAGTGGTAAAAGAAGATGAAATTGATAAGTCAAGATTATTTAAAAAGGGTGAATGGTGGTAATAGGGTTACTGTTTTGGGGTTACTGTGGATGGTATGGTGGTTTACGGCAGAGAAATGATGATGGCGGCAAGGATAATTTTAAATAATCTGACATTATCAACAAAATCTTTACTTTTTACAGAGTGGGGCCCAAAAGATATCCGTTACATATGAAAACCTTTACTTCCGAGGGTAAAACATTTCCGAAGGTAACTTTCTTCCGAGGGCAATTTCTCTTCCGAAGCATGATAGTGCTTCCGAAGGTAACATTGTTCTTTGAAGGCACTTTATCTTCCGAAGCAAGGCATTGCTTCCGAAGGTAAAGCTGTCTTTCCGAATGGAGAGTTGTATAAGTGTCGGAAGTAGATCTGATATAAAATCAATCGCTTCTTCCGAGACCAAAAACTCTTCCGAGAAGAAAATTTCCATTGAGGAATTTAGCTTCGGAAGATATTCAAGAATATCTTCCGAGAGTTAGTTCCTCTTCGGAAGGAATTTACACTTGGAATGGTTTAAAGATCTTTTGTAACAGGGCTTAAATTGTATTGACACAAGACATTACTCATTTAAAAAGGTCTTCAAAAGAGGTAGTTATTCAATGTTTATCATCCCAATTGCTGATATGAGATACTTAAATCTTTGTTCATCAAATGCCTTTGTAAACAAATCAGCATATTGTTCATTTGAGTCAACTTTGATTAACTTTATCAGTTGTTTCTCATGAATATCTCTAATGAAATGATACCTGATATCAATGTGTTTTGTCTTGGAGTGCTTCACCGGATTCTCAGTAATGGAGATAGCACTGTTGTTGTCAATATGGATAGGAGTAGTCATGAAGTTGAACCCATAGTCTAACATCTGATTTTGAATCCATAGCAGTTGAGCACAGCAGCTAGCAGCAGCAATGTATTCAGCTTCAGCAGTTGATGTAGAGACACAGATTGTTTCTTGCATTGCCATGAGATAATCCTTCCACCAAGAAATTGACATCCTCCTGATGTTGATTTCTTGTCAATGTTGCAGCCACCATAGTCACTGTCAGAGTATCCATAGAGATTGAAATCATTATTTCTTGGATACCAGAGACCTAGTTTAGGTGCTCCTTTGAGGTATCTGAGGATTCTCTTTGCAGCAGCTAGGTGAGACACCTTTGGAGCAGCCTGATATCTTGCACAAATGCATGTGGCAAACATGATATCTGGTCTACTTGCAGTGAGATACATCAGAGAACCAATAATTGCTCTATACTGATGTTGATCAGTATCCTCCCCCTCAAGGTCAGGGCAAAGATTATGGTTTCTGGGTATGGGTGTCTTGGCTGGTTTACAGTTCTTCATTTCAAATCTTTCTAAGATGTCTGAGACATACTTAGATTGACTTATGAAGAACCCTTCCTTCATCTGTTTCACCTGGATTCCTAGGAAAAAGTCCATTTTTCCCATGGAACTCATCTCAAACTTCTGCTTCATAATGCTTTCAAAGTCTTTGCACATTTGGTCGTTTGAAGAACCAAATATGATGTCATCAACATAGACTTGTACAAGCAAAATGTCTTCTCCACTCTTTCTGATGAAAAGAGTCTTGTCAATGGTACCTCTAGTGTATCCATTCTTCAGGAGAAACTGAGACAAGGTCTCATACCACAGCCTAGGTGCTTGGTGCAGCCCATATAGAGCTTTATCCAACTTGCACACATAGTTGGGGTGCTGTGGGTCTTCAAATCCTGGAGGTTGACACACATAGATTTCCCTATCTATATCCCTATATAGAAAAGCACACTTGACATCAAGTTGGTAGACTGTGAAGTTCTTGGATGCAGCATAAGCAAGGAAGATCCTAACTGCCTCAAGTCTTGCAACAGGTGCAAAGACATCAGTATAATCAATTCCTTCCTCCTGGGTGTATCCTTGAACTACTAGCCTTGCCTTGTTCTTGATAATCAAGCCTCTATCATCTTTCTTGTTCCTGAATACCCATTTAGTGCCTATGGGTACTTGACCAGATGGTAGTGGGCATAGATTCCAGACCTTTTGTCTTTTGAATTGAAGCAGCTCCTCCTGCATCGATTCAACCCAACTACTATCCTTTAAGGCATCTTCTACCTTCTTTGGTTCCATCTGAGACAGGAAGCATGAGTACAAGCAGACATTCCCATGATGAGTTTGTCCTCTTGTTCTCACACCCTCAGAGACATTCCTATGATGTTCTCAGTTGGATGAGTGTTGTGAATCCTAAGACGAGGAATCACTTCCAATTGCAGAGATAAGTCTAGGTTAGACATATTCTGATCAGGAATTGGATCACTCTGTCCAACTGCTGTTTCAGAGTCATTCAATGAGGACTGATTGAATGATTGAGAAACATCATCAATGGTTGGTTGTGAAGTAGTATTAACAGTTGCCTGTTCCTTCAGAATACCACTTCCCTCAACCTGGTGTTGTAGTGGATCACCTGAGGAACTTTGAGGTTGATCAAGTGATTCACTTGTTGAAGCTTCACTATTTCTGGAGATAGTTACACTGTCAGATCTGTGAATAGTTGAAGCTTGTTGCCCTTCAGCTCTTGGAGAATTTGGAATAGGTCTGGGAAGCTCATATAGTTGACCTGCATCAGCATCAGCATCACTTTGAGCACCTGTTCCAGCTGAAACATTCTCACAAGATGGTTTAGAATAGTTTGGAAACAATTCTAAATCAAAAATATACTCAGGTCCATTCCCCCTAACACAAGGAGTGTGCTCATTAACAACTATGTTGGATGACTCCTCAAATTGTTGATTCTTAATATTGTATACTCTATAAGCTTTAGAGCTAGAAGAGTATCCAATAAAGATAGCATCATCCGACTTCTCAGCAAACTTTGCCAAGTTGTCCTTTGTGTTAAGTATGGTACACCTGCAGCCAAAGGACCTTAGAAAGCCAATGAACGGTGGCCTCTTGTTCCATAACTCATAAGGGGTTTTTCCATGGGGCTTAACTACAAGAACCCTGTTCTGCACATAGCATGCAGTGCTACTGCCTCTGCCCAGAATGTTAGAGGCAGCTTTGAATCAGCTAACATGGTCCGAGCAGCCTCAATAAGTGTCCTGTTCCTCCTCTCAGCAACACCATTTTGTTGAGGAGTTCTGGGAGCACTATATTGTCTGGCAATCCCTTTTGAGTCACAGAATGAGTCAAGAACGAAGTTCTTAAACTCAGTCCCTTGATCACTTCTAATAATCTTAACCTTGTGATCAATTTGATTTTCTATTTTAAGAATAAAAGATTTTAAAGTTTCAGCAGTTTCATCTTTACTTCTTAAAAAGAATACCCATGTAAATCTTGTAAAATCATCAACGATCACAAGGCAGTATGATTTCCTTCCAATGCTCATTATACTTGTGGGACCAAAAAGATCCATGTGCAATAAGTGTAATGGAGTAGTGATAGAGTTAACACATTTGGATTTATGAGATGATCTGTGTTGTTTCCCTTTCAGGCATGCAACACAGTTATCTTTGCAGAAAAATTCCTTTTTAGGCAAACCATGTACCAAGTTATTTTTAGACAATTTATTCATTGTTTTAAAATTCACATGACACATGCGTTTATGCCATAGTGTTGACTCATCACTATCAGCTTTGGAAAGAAAGCATGATACTTCACCCATAGGAGAAGCATTGTTCATATCCAGCTTGTACATATCCCCTTTCCTGGGAGATCTGAGAAGCACCAATTCCGGAGGAATTGTCATCCCTGGTTTGAGGATAATGCACTCATGTTCTGTGAAAAGCATCTGATGCTTCTGATCACAGAATTGAGAAACACTTAACAGATTGTGTTCAAGCTGTTTGACAAAGTGAACTTTGTCAATGTTTATCCTGCCATTGGATATACTTCCTCTGCCAGAAATATATCCTCCGGCCTCACCTCCAAATTGGACAGGCCCTCCATCAAAGTTCTGGAATTGTTGAAGGAGAGATCTGTTCCCTGTCATGTGCCTGGAGCATCCACTATCTACAATCCAGATGTTGTTGTTCTTGTCAAATGGATGTCCCTGCACATAAGATGAGATGGTTAGTTTTGTTTGGAAGCCCAAGCCTTACAGGTCTCGGGCTCTTCCAAAGATAGTGACATAATTGAACCGAAAGATATGCAATGGGGTTCAATAGAGGTCATTGTTGAAGAAGAGGTTTGGGCTGCAGCATCTTCCTTGATCTTCCAATCCATCCTTTGGTTGATCTTTGAGGATGAGCTTGTTGAAGCTTTTGCAGCATGATCTTCTTCCGAAGCTTCTCTCTTTTCGGAAGAAGCCTTCGCCACCTTTTCTTCCGAAGTAGTCTTCTTCTGAGATGGTTTCAAGGGAGCCTTCTTGTTCTTCCGAACCTTAGAAGGTTTGGCTTCCGAAGCCACTTTCCCTTCGGAAGAAGCAGTTTCTTCCGAAAGCAACTTGGCTTCCGAGACCAACTTTCCCTTTTTCATCATTTGGACCTTTTGAAGTGGTCCAACTGAGAAACCTTCTCTGACTACTTCTTTTCTAACATTATTTGCATAATGTGTGCTTGCTGGATTGTAGTAACAATCTTTAGCCATGTGGTTGTGCAGACCACACATTATGCATGCAATGTTAGTCTTCTGGGAACTTGCAGGTTGCTGTTTCTTGGGTTTCTTCTCTTCATCAGCAACTTTCCCTTTCAACTTCTGATCCTTCAGTAGGACAGGAGTGCTGGTACTACACTCCTTTCCTGAATCAGGAGTACCTACCACTTGAAATCCGGCAGAAATGAAAACACCCTTTTGCTTAGGGTCAAACTTAAGCTTGGACTCTGCAACCTTCTTAGCAGTCCTTCTAGCAGCTTTAGCTCTGCTTCTTCTTGCCTTGGTGGTCAGGATTTGGTCATCACAGGTGGAGATGGGTGTATCCTCCTGTTTCTCCCCTGTGGAGGCCACTATTTTTACTTCATCCTCTAGTTCCAATGGAGAAGGGTCAGCAGTTGGAACCTCTTGCTCTTCAGTACCACATCTAGGTAGTCTAATAGACTCATAAGAGTGTGGTGGAGCTATTTCACTGGTTCCCAACCCTTCTTTGTTTTGATAAAACATTTTGGAATGGGAGGTTGATGCAAGAATAGTCTGGAAGCTTTGCTCAGCAATAGCTTGCTTCCTGGCCTGAGCCTCAGCTGTGACTAACTGGGCTTGAACTTCAGAAAGTTTGGAGATCAGATCTTTGATTTGAGTCTTGTAGTTAGTCTTTTCATGTTTTAAAAGAGACACAGTTTTCTCTAACTCATCAATTTTCTTTTGATAGTCAGATTCAGCTCTTTTAAAGTCAGATTTTAGCACATTTAAAGACTCAACCTCAGATCTGATTTCCGAAATGTAATCCTTATACAATTTAACTTTAGCAATACAGGCAGCAGTACAAAGATGTTCATATACCTGATCATCATCTGTTCCGGCCATGAGTGCTTGAGCGGGAGTCACATCCTGTACCATGAAGCTCCAGTCAACTTCCTGAGCAACCGCAGCTGTTTCAGTTGACTTTTCTTCATGCTTGGGAGCAGTGGGATGTGTGGAGGCCTGTGGGGTTCCCGGGTTGTTCTTGGGAGCCTTGCATTCCCTAGAAAAGTGACCAAGTTGGTTGCAGTTGTAGCACCTTGCTTTGCTCTTATCAAACCCAAACTTGCTGTTGACTGGGTTTTGAGGGAATTGCCTTCCAGTTCTCTTGAAGAACTTCTTCGCTCTGTAAGTTAAAAGAGCCATCTGCTGGACAATGTCCATGTACTCCACATCATCTGGATTGAAGCACTCAAGATCATCAAAGCAGTATTGAAAATCACCAGAGTGTCCACTTTCAGAGACAAAGGCACAACTATCCTGAAAGGAGTTGTGTTGAACCTTTTGAGACTTCGGAGTCTCAGGTAGAGTGATGAAGGGTCCAGTATGTGAGTTGTCAGGGTAGCATAGCAACTGATGTTGTGGTTCCATGCTTTCCCTTTCAACCACATGAAGGGCTGAACTCTGTTGGTTATTGGAGTGGTCAGAGGAGTTCTGCATGTTCATCTCCATCTGAAATGCACTTAGGATACCATACAACTCTGTGAGAGAAAGAGTCTTAAGGTCCGAAGTTCTCTTGATGACAACACAGTAGTGAGTCCATAGCTTAGGAAGAGAAGACATGAACTTCCTAACTATGTCTCTGTTCTCAAGAGCTACTCCAATATCTGCCAGAGTATCTACTAGCTCAACATACCTGAAGTATTGTTGAGTCAAGGTCTCACCAGCCTTGAAAGTAAAGTTCTCAAACTGCTGCTTCAAGAGATCTTTCTTGTTCTCTTGAGTTTCCTTGGATCCCTCATACATCAGCTTCAAAGCTTCCCATAAATCTTTAGCAGTCTTGCACTTCTTGAAGCGTCTGTAGACGGAGTTGGGGAGAGCAGTTTGGAGACAAGTCATAGCCCTTTGATCTAGCTCTATTCTCTTCCTATCTTCCTCTGAGTAATCATCAACATCTTTTGGAATGATGCGATTACCAGTGGCAGATGTAGTGCTTGGTATGAAGGGACCATTGACAATGGAGTCCCACATCCTTGAGTCTTGACACTTGATGAAGCCTTCCATCCTGATACACCATGTGTCAAAGTCTTCAGGGGTGATCATAGGGGACTTGGTCAAGGTACCAGTTTCCATATCAGCCTTGGAGAGAGCAGCCATTTGAGTGAGTGGATTGTGGTGAGGAGTGAAAAACAGGTTGATTAGGATGGTAAGATCTCACAATCAAGAGCCTGGAGCTCTGATACCAATTGCAGGATCGGATTTCGGGTGGTCTTTCTCTCAACTCACTTTGAATCAACACTCGGCAAGCAGTCTATGAAGAGTTGATCACAATATAACAAGTAACAAGCAGTAAGAAAACTTAACAGCAGATAAATTTTCAAGGTACTTTTATATATTGCTTCTCAACTCAAAGGATTACAAGACACTTGGACTCAAATCACTTTCATAAAGAGTTACAGGGAGAAGATATATATAATACTACCTACAGCCGGATATACTTTGATACCAGCTGGACACCTCTAACCTTACATCTATACTACAAGACTCTAGGTGAGGTCTTTCAGACATTTTGTCTGAAAGTTGGTAGTCAGGACATGTCCCTGACTTACCTTTTGTCACCAACTAAAGTTGGTAACATGTACTAACATAAAAAGGTGAACAGTAGAATAAAGTATGGTCAACAACATGGCTCTTTAGGAAGATGCCATGCTGTATCAGAGGTCTGCAGCGGACTGTCAGGGACCATACTTTTATCTGCTGGACATAGCAATGTCTTCCGAAGGATAAAGTGCTTCGGAAGAATAACTTCTTCCGAAGGCACTTATACTTCGGAAGACTGCTTCTTCCGAGGCTTGGAGTCTTCTTTGTCTTCGGAAGCAGACTTTGTCTTCGGAAGCTCTTTCATCAGACTTTGTCTTCGGAAGCTCTTTCAGACTTTGTCTTCGGAAGCTCTTTCATCAGACTTTGTCTTCGGAAGCTCTTTCAGACTTTGTCTTCGGAAGCTCTTTCATCAGACTTTGTCTTCGGAAGCTCTTTCAGACTTTGTCTTCGGAAGATGTCTTCAGCTGTTGTTCCTTAGACTCTCGGAAGATCTCTTGCTCAGCTTCGGAAGCCTTTGAATGTAGTACCAAAAGATGACTATGAAGTGAATTTGGTTGCACCAGCCTTATCATGATCCAACAGCTTTATCAACATTCCTATTTTTATCAGGTCTAGATACATTCAAGGCCTTACGAACCTCCTCAACAATTGCATCACGAAATTGTTGTCTCGTCATACTAAGCACCTCTGTGCTTTCATTAACATTTCTTTCCGAGGTTCCACCTTGCATTCTTTCACTCTCCCTATCAGCCATAACCTATTAAAACGAGATCGGGATTATTTGGTACTCACATGTAAGTATATAACTAGAATGCTATAAGTAAAGTAAAATATTAATAATGTTGGCCAAGTACTATTAATTGTTTACTTTACTTTTACTATTCTCGTTATTCCTTCTCATGTTCGTCCCGTCACCTTCTCTTGTTTTAATAAACTATTCTATCTAGCTATCCCTGCTGGAATATCTATTTTCTAGTTAAAGTCTAGTTATTAAGACACTAGATCCCTTTAACTACTGCTCTGATACCAACCTGTGACGCCCTAAACCCGGCAGGGCACCAGAGGCACGTCATATAGTTGGATTAACATTCTAAATACAAATCAGAGCCTTTGTCATACAGCGGAAGACTAAACATAATTACATGTCAACCCAACTTTATAAAAACATTTTACATATAATAGTATTTGATTATACATATCCTTTTACATTATTAACAGGCCTACACCCTATGCCAGAAGCTACTCCGGGATAGCATCCTTATTTAGCTCATACTTGCTTTCCTCTATTATTAGAGAATTCTTCCTTACCTAGCACACATACAACACACTCAAAACATCAGATAAACTGGTGAGTTCTAATTTTCATTAAAACATTAAAGACATCTCATCACATACAAAAGTCATATTTATATTGGCAATATAATAAAATCAACTTTAAATTTACTTTGTCCCATCGGACTCGTCCCACCGGACGTCAGTTCCCTACCAGAAACTGTAATTGCTATCTCTCATCCAGTAGGATGCCAATTTAATCATCTACGGTCGTCACCACAAGATGTTCACACAGCTGAGTGATCGTCATCACTCCTTTTCACTGTACAGTCTACACACACAGGCATCTTACTCTAACTGGCCTGTTGAGATTTACATTACATCAAAACAATTTCTTTACTTATTGCCAATATTCACAGTAATTTACACACCACACATTTTTCCTTTAGCATCAGTTTCAATACATTTCCATTTGTCATTAAACCCCATCTGACCCATTGTAATCATTACCATCACGTAATGATTAACAATGTTCAGATAACCGTTCATTATCCCAACTTTACCCTAACAACCCCACGAGCTGTTAGTAATATATAAACACCATTATCACAATTCTGGTGCTAAAAACATTCAAATTATTAATCATTGTATGTATGTGAGCCCGTATATTAAAACCACACATTTAAAAGGGCTTAGAACTCACCTTACTAACTTCATCACGACAATCTACACAGTCCACGTACATGAGATGACTAGTCCTTCTTCTAATCAAGGTATATCTACAGCAATAAACCTTGATTAAGTAAACTATTCTCAAACAGGACTCTTATGCGAATGAACACTTATGCGAATGAGCACTCATGCGACTAGACCTATGCGGATGAACATCAATGCGGGTGAGCATCCAATCGTGCGAATGGACCTCATGCGACTGAACCATATGTTTGAATCATGCGACTGGACCTCCAGTCGTACGGCTGACCATTCATTCGCATGACTGAGTCCTCATTCGTGCATAGTGATCACTCGTCTTCATTCGGTCTTCTAACCAGGCAACTGGGTTCTCAGTCGCACGACTGAACCTTTATTCGCACTCAGTCGCACGACTAGACTCTCATTCGCATGACTGAGGCATGCGACTGAGCCCATTCGTCTGAAACGGATCGGCAGCTGTGTTCTTGACGTTTTTGATCCAAACTTACTCAAAATTTGAGTTTTAACCATTCAAATCATGTCATATTCAAAACAGATCATATACACATCGTTTACAATGGTTTCGGATCATTATTTTATCAAAATTTCACAAAAACTCTTATCCGAATTCCCGAATTTTTACTTAGAAAAGTACAAGACCAAATCACTGATTTTAACGTGTTATTGGATCAAATTCAACCATATACATAGCTTATAACATATCAAGATTGATCCGTGACATCCAAAACATACCGAAACGGAGTTGCCTTAATCAATTTCATGAGAACAGGGGTGTTTGGGTGTAAAGGGAACAAGGTAATGGAGATGATGCAGATAGGAATCTGCTTTTGAACCCTCTGCACCGCCTTACTTATCCACACATACATCTTAACCTCCTCACACCCAGTCACACGACTGAACCCCATTTGCACGACTGAATCATGCGACTGAAGCCCATATGCCTACCATTCGTGCGATTGAGTCTCATTCGCTCGTAAGGGGTGCGACTGAAGTTCATTCGCATGCAAGTCATGCGACTGAACACCAATCTTAACAAACAAACTCAACTTAATTAATTAAACATAACTATAATACAATTACACATCTGGATTTTAGAAACCGTATGTTACAAAAATCACCCCAATAAACGGCTGTTCTGCACCTCCTACCGTATAACATCTCATAGGGTGGCATACCAATGCTGGCATGATAGCTATTATTGTATGAGAATTCAGCTAACGGTAGGTGGTCATCCCAACTTCCCCCAAAATCATTCACACATGCCGCAGCATGTCCTCCAATGTCTGAATGGTCCTTTCTGACTGACCATCAGTTTGAGGGAGATAAGCCGTGCTAATATGTAGTCTCGTCCCCATGGCGTCGTGAAATTTCTTCTAGAATTTGGATGTAAACAGGGTGTCATGATCAGAAACAATAGTCACCGGCACACCATGACGAGTTACAATTTCCTTGATGAATAGATCAGCCAACCTCTCGGATGAATATGTCTCACGAATCGGTAGGAAGTGAGCACTCTTCATCAAGCGGTCAACAATCACCCATATAGCATCATATCCTTTCGGGGTATGCAGCAGCTTCGCAATGAAATCCATGGTGATGTGCTACCACTTCCATTCCGGTATATCCAGAGGCTGGATCTTTTCGTACGGCTTTTGATGCTCGGCCTTCACTTGCAAGCAAGTAAGGCACTTACTCACATACTCCACCACGTCACGCTTCATACCCGGCCACCGGTAATCTTTCTTCAAGTCTTGATACATCTTTGTAGCACCGGGATGAATAGAGTATCGAGTCTTGTGAGCTTCATCCATGATCTTCATGCGTAGATCCCCAAAATGAGGAGTCCACATCCGCCCAAATCGGGTTTTAACACCAAGTGTGTTTTCACCCAACTCCGTGACCAGACCTCTCATTCTTTCAGTGTTAAGATGATCTTCCTTCAATGCCTCATCTTGAAACTCCTTGACTTGCTTCATCACATCAGAGGTCATAATCAGCTAGTACGCCTTCACCCGAATTGGCTCGGGTCTTTCCTTCGGCTAAGGGCATCCGCCACCACGTTGGCTTTGCCCGGATGGTAATGGATCTCAAAATCATAATCCTTTATAAGCTCCAACCATCTTCTATGCCTCATGTTCAAGTCCTTCTGCTCGAAGAAGTACTTCAAGATCTTGTGGTCAGTGAATATGGTGCACTTTATCCCGTAGAGATAGTGCCTCCAAATCTTTAGCGCAAAGACCATAGCTGCTAGCTCCAAGTCATGAGTAGGATAGTTAACCTCATGAACCTTTAACTGTCGGGATGCGTAGGCTATAACTTTTCCTCTCCACATTAACACACACCCCAACCCCAAGTAGGAAGGATCAGAATAAACCACCAGATCCTCACTCCCATCTGGTAATGACAATACCGGAGCTTGAGTCAATCTCGCCTTCAATTCCTCAAATGCCTTCTCCTGAGCTTGACCCCACACAAACTTTACGTCTTTCCGAGTCAACTTGGTTAGTGGAGAAGCGATCTTAGAGAAGTCTTGAATAAACCTTCGGTAGTAGCCCGCCAAACCCAAGAAACTACGGATCTCGGAGAGCGTCCTTGGAGACTTCCATTGCATCACTGCTTCCACCTTTTCCGGATCCAACATAATCCCTTCCGGATTCACCACGTGACCTAAAAATTGAACTTCGCGCAACCAAATGCGCATTTGGAGAACTTGGCATACAACTTCTCCCTTATCAACGTCTCCAACACCTCTCGAATGTGACCGGCATGCTCTATCTCGCTCATCGAATAAATTAGGATATCATCAATAAACACAATCACCGATTTGTCCAACATCGGTCGACACACTCGATTCATCAAGTCCATAAAAGCAGCTGGCGCATTGGTCAAACCAAAAGACATAATGAGGAACTCGTAATGACCATAACATGTGCGGAAAGCTGTTCTAGGAATATCCTGCTCTTTCACCTTTAGCTGATGGTAGCCAGATCGAAGATCTATCCTCGAAAACCAACTAGCACCTTGAAGCTGATCAAACAAATCATTGATCCTCGGCAATGGATATCGATTCTTCACAGTCAACTTATTCAGCTCACGGTAGTCTATACACATCCTCATACTACCGTCCTTCTTCTTTACGAATAAGACTGGAGCACCCTAAGGAGAGATACTTGGTCTAATAAACCCCTTGTTGAGCAACTCCTGCAGTTGCTCCATCAACTCCTTCATCTCTGTTGGAGCCAACCGATATGGTGCCTTAGCAATAGGTTGGGCACCTGGTATCAAATCAATCTGAAACTCAATCTCTCCGTCAGGTGGCACTCCTGGCAAGTCTTCAGGAAACACATCGGGGAAATCACACACAACCGGAACATCGGATAGTTGTGGTGTTGTCGTTTCCACATCCTTTACATAACACAAGTAGGCGCTACATCCACGCCTCATACACTTTCCCGCCACCGCCATCGAGATTACTTTCGGGATCGTCATGACCCGTTCCCCGTGAACAGTTACCGAACTCCCGTCAGGCGATATCAAACGGATCATCTTTTTGCGAAACACAATATTCGCCTCGAAGTCCGCCAACCAATCCATCCCAAGCACCAAATCAAAACCACCTAAGGTCATCAAGAACGGTCTAACAGGAAATTTATGACCTTCTAGTTCCACATCACAGTCCTCTATCATCTCAGAAATCTTGATAGGCTTACCTATGGCAGTTTCTACATCGAAGGGCGCAGCAACACGTCTACTACTAACAGCCAGTTTAGCACAGAAAGCAGCAGAAATAAAACTTCTACTGGCACCCGAATCAAATAACACACAAGCTAAAGTTTGGTTAAATAAAAACGTACCAGACACAACATCAGGGTCTGTCCTAGCCTGCTCTTGTGTCATAGTGAATGCCCTAACGCTCGCCCTCGGTCCTTCACTTCCCGTCATCTTCACCCCGGAACCCTCAACCCTAGGCTTCTCACAGTCTTTACTCATATGACCATTTTCCCCATAATTGAAGCACCTCGTACCCTTGCAATCTTTAGCCATATGTCCAGGCTTCCCACACTTAAAACAAACATTCAACCCCCATCTACACTCGCCGCTGTGCTCCTTCCCACATTTGCCACACTTTCTCAATCCAGTACCCGGTGTGGCTACACGGTGATCATCCACCCGTGCCTTCTTGGTACCCGTCGAGGCCTCATCCCGACCCAACCTCTTTCCATTCCAGTTTCGATCACCACCACCCTTCAACTACCTTCAACCATCACCACTACAACCCTCTCATCGTACAGTCTCCCTGCCAAATCCACAGCCGACCTAAACGTGCTTGGTCGGGCGGCTATCATATGCCTGCGAATATCCACTGGCAAACCTTGAATGTACCTCTTAATCTTCCGTGACAGAGGTGTCACCTGATCTGGCACCAGACATGCCATCTCGTTGAACCTTATGGTGTGCTGCTGGTGTGCCATCGTTCCCGCCTCCAGCTGCGGGAATTCTCTCTCAACTTTATCCATTTCTCTATGAGGGCAAAACTCCTCAATCACCAACTTCTTCAGTTCAGACCATCTCATCCTCCCAATAGCCCTGCTACCCTCGGCTTGGACTATATTGTCCCACCAGCACAGAGCCGAGTCCACAAAAGAGTGAGCAGAAACTTTACTTTCTGATCCTCCCGACACTCGCTGATGTTCAAAACAGCTTCCATTTCTCTCACCCATCGGTGAGCAGCAGCAGCAGTTCCATTACCATCAAAAGTAGGGGGTATGCATCGCTGAAACGCCCCGTAATTACAGCCTCGTACTGTCTCCGGTACAGGCTCATCTTTTTCCTCTTCTTCATCATCGGACAGGACCGTCTCAGTTTCCGGTTGCTCTCGTCCTTCCGAGGACCTGTTCCTCTCTTTCCGTTCTCCTTCTCATACCGCCTTAATCACTTCAGTCACCACAAACGGTAAGATCGTCTGCATGACTTGATGGACCTCCTCCACTACAGCCTCTTTTACCGAGGCTCTCAGATTGGCACTCTCATCACCACCCTCTGGATGAGGGGTCTCAGGTTCTTCATGAACCACCTTTTCCACCTTAGGTCTTCCTCTTTTGGGCCGCGATGCAGCGCCAAGTCCACCACACGAGGCTTTAGATGATCTACCACCGACCATCCTCTAACTCACACTGAAAGATTCAAACACCAACACGGTCATTCAAGGTAATAGCTCAGTTTAAGTCAAGTATAGTAAGTCCCTAATTACAGTGGCCAGTTGTGATTAGCCACTTACTTTACTTTTCATACCCCGAGCATTACCTGTCCTGACTACATCTGTATTTAAATCTACCAGCAACACATAAACCACATAACATGCGCACATAATACCGGTTAACATTAAGAAAATACCTGAGGGCACACAGCTACTCAGCCTGGCATCCCTTCCCTTTTCCGTCCCATTCTCAATTTAAGTTAAGGTTTATTTTGAAATTTTACCCGTTTCGCTTAAAATTTGGCATTGATACCAACTTGTAAGGCCCCGTTCCCGGGATGATTATAGCTGCTCGATCATCGCACAAAAACATACATTTTCATTTATCTTATATATATATACACTGCAGCGGAAATATTCAAAATGACATCTCATTTCATCATAAAAGCTTTTGCACAATAATACATCATTAATCAATTACAAAATACATTGTTGCATTACATCACAAAAGCATTATATAAATAGATGCCATCCAAAAGAGCTAAGTAGTCGCCCCGTGCCATCCTCAGCAACATTACCTGCCAACTGGAAACACATAAAAACTCAGCGTTGCTGAGTGAGTCCTAGTTTTATATAAAACATACTTTTCTTTTCTTTCGTAAAAACTGTTCTTTATATACATGCGATCACACATCATACGTATACATAGATAATACCATTATCATATTTATCCTTCATTACTTTCGTTCATTTGATGTTCATCATTTATTATCTTTCACTTCTATCCGGATCCTGTCAAGCTTTACCCTCTTCATGGCACGCGGCCATGATTACTGAGGTCGAGTGACATGGATCCCGTTTCGTTCTCTATTACGTTATGTCGTTAACATTCAATTCATACATTCTTTCCTTCGTACGTTCATTACTTTCGATGACATGTACAATACCCCGAACATTGTGCACGAAGCTGGTTACTGGGCCTGAGGTCTTTCACAGACCTCGAACATTGTGCATGAAGCTGACTCCAGTACCTAGGGCAAGCACATTCACCACTTATTCTCTCTCTTTCATTACGGATCAATGCTATGTGCTATACCCTGAACATTGTGCACGAAGCTGGTTACTGCGCCTGAGGTCTTTCATAGACCTCGAACATTGTGCACGAAGCTGACTCCAGTACCTAGGGCAAGCGACAAGGATCACATACATATGGTCAATCACAAGGATTGGACCCCAGTGTGCATCCTTCTGGGGTAGCTAACCCGCATACAGTTGAGCTAACACCCTTCATTGGGTTTGAACCTCCATACATTTGCTTGCAAGCCTTTTTTACTTCTATTCATTCATTAATGCATGCATTCGTTCATCATGTTTCTCTTTCATTATCTTTCACTTTACGTTACATAATACTTTTGTTTCTTTCATTAATATAACACGTAAAGCCACGGAAAGATAAGCATACGTCATAAATAGGAACATCAACATACACTATAGCATCATCATACAGGGCATCATCATACATACATAACATACATCATGCATAAACATGCAACATAATCATCATGCCCTACATACCCTCTAAGGCCTCCAAAGGTCACCTTACATATACCTACGGGAACTTCCACGTCAAAACTTACATCTGCACTTCCCCCCGAAAGTCAGTACTTTAACTATGCTCCTCTTTGGGTACAACAGCCCTATTTGGGTGTATGGACACCTTTCAGTCACACGGCCTTCATACGGCTGAACCTCATGCGATTGGATCTATGTGGATGAACGCCAATGCGGATGAACACCCAATCGTGCGAATGGACCCTCAATCGTGCGAATGAGCACTATGCGAATGGACCTTATGCGAATGGACCTTATGCGAATGGACCCCATGCGAATGAGCACCTATGCGACTGGACTCTCAGTCGCATGACTCCCCATTCGACTGGACCCCCAGTCGTGCGATAGAACCTCAATCATACGACTGAACCCCAATCACCCTCTAGTCGGCCGTATGGCCTCCAGTCGGTCGCCTAGCCCTAACTGATGCAGAATGCAGTTCATCCCGAACCCAATCTACCATTTTCGACCTCCAAGCTCATCCAAACCCATTCTAAGCCCAAATCAACCATCCTAAACCTTAGGAATGCATACTACAACTCCATTCAAGCACACACAAGCCCAAAAACATGCTCTAGACGCATCACACGTAAACTCACCCGAATGGGTCAAACACACACATATACAAAAACAGGTTTACTATGTGTTCCAGCCCCAAATCAGTTGAAAAAAAGTAAAATAGGGGTCCTAGAACTCACACAGACTACTAGAAGAAGAAGGGTTTCGTCTAGACCCGCTACATGAGGATTTCCAAGCCCGAATCAACCTGAATCAACCCTTTTCTCCTTTTTCTCTCTTCTTTTTCTCTTCTTTCTCTCTTTTGCTGAAAGTGTGGGTGTGGGGAGAGGGTAAGGGCTTCCCTCTCCCTTAATATGTCCCCATTTACCCAACTTTCATACGTTGGCGAGTTTGGTCCCCCGACTTTGGACTTTATTTCTTTTTCTTCTTTCGTCGGCTTCAAAGAAAATATCCGGGTGTTACAATTTGAAGAGCTCACCAGCACTAATCTTTGATGGTTACCCTTCTTATGGGAAGGCCTGACCATTCTCTTCTTTCTTTTTGACGCCGTTAACCTCTAATAGATAATAAGATCTTGGTTTGTCAATTGGTTTTGTATAATGGTCGGCGTGCTAAACATCCATGTTAATTTTAATCCCATCAATTAAATATTTTTCAAAACAGTCACGTATGAAGTGATACTTTATTCCGATGTGTTTAGTTTTTGGATGTTGTACTGGATTTTTAGTGACAGCTACTGCAGCAGAATTATCAACAAAAATAGGAGTGTTAGTAAATCGCAAACCGTGGTCTCGCATTTGTTGTTGAATCCAAATGATTTGAGAACAGTAGCTTGCAGTAACAACATATTCAGACTCACATGTGGACAGAGCAATCGAAGTCTGTTTCTTGCATTGCCATGTGACTAATTGCCTTCCAAAGAACTGACACCCCACAGATGTTGATTTGTAGTTCATCTTACAGCCTCTATAGTCTCAGTCACTGAACGCAGTAAGTTCAAAGTCATCATCATGATAAATCCACTTCACCCCAATGAGATGATCTACTTTTGGTTTTGACTGATATCTAGAGCAGAGACACGTGTCCTACATGATATCAGGACGAGAAGCTATGAGATAAATTAGAGTTCTAGTCATTCCATGACACATGGTTGTATCAACCAAATCCCCATTTCATCAGGTGCCACATCGTGATTCGTGGCAAGAGGGGTACTAGCAACAGTGACATTTTCCATGTCAAACCAACTTAGAATGTCTCCGACATACTTAGTCTGATGTAGAAAGATATTGGTAGGAGTCTGATCCACCTGTAATCCCAGAAAGAACTTCATTTCTCCCATAGAACTCATTTCAAATTCAGCTTTCATCACAGCTTCAAATTCTTTACATAAATGTTTGTTCTTGGAATCGAAGATTAAGTCGTCCACGTATATTTGAACCACTAGTAAATCACCATCCTTTTATTTAATGAACAACGTGCAGTCAATTACTCCCCTACAAAAACCATGGCTTATCAGATGTGTGGAGAGTTTCTCGTACCAGGCTCTAGGAGCTTGATGGAGCCCATACAAAGCCTTGTCTAGTTTATAGACTCTATCCTGATCATAAGGATCTTCGAATCCTTCGGGTTTACTGACGTATATAGTTTCACGGATATCACCATGTAGAAATGCACTTTTCACATCCAATTTATAGACCTTGATCTTCATTTAGGATGCGTAAGCTAGGAAGATCCTGATTGCTTCAATCCTAGCCACTGGTGCAAAAACTTCATTGTAGTCCACACCTTCGACCTGTCGGAATCCTTGAACCACTAATCGTCCATTGTTTCTGATAATGACTCATTGGTCATCTTTCTTGCAGCGAAGAACCCATTATATTCCAATAACCTTGGAGCCCTTCGGCCTGTCCACTAGTGTCCCAACACCCAGGTTCTTAAATTGTAGAAGTTCTTCTTGCATCGCATTGACCCATGCCTCATCTTTCAAGGCATCACTTACATACTTGGGATCAACTTGAGAAACAAAACATTTGTATGCCCCATCATGCACATATCCCTTTTCCATCACAGTTGCGTAGTCAGCAGTGTACAGTTGATTTCTTGTCTGTACCCCAGAGAGAAGATCCCCGATGATGTTTTCCTATGGATGATTTACACTAATCTTGGTTACAGGAGTTGTGGGAACAACCACTTCATTATCCAAATTTATGATCACTGGTTCATCGTCTGTGACTGTTTGTTGTATTGTCCCAAAGGATTCAGCCAAATCATTTTCAACTTTGGTTGTACTTTCACTTGGGCTGTCGTACTCCTCATTGCTTGAATATTCATTTGCAGCTTCCTCATCATCTGAGGAGTCATCACTTACTTCTATATCTGTCCCTGAAGACCCAGAAGTACCATTAGCTGGAGCTGTAGTGCTGTAGTGTCATACATCATTTGAGCAACTATCTTATCATCAGAATATTTAGGTAGGAGATTGAATGATTTGAAAAATCCATCATAATCAAAGAATGATGATGGACATTTCCATGCAAGGGGGTGGTGTATCGTTGAACATCTACATTGCACCATACTTCAACTTGACTTGTCGAGTTATTGTACACCTGTTTGTCAGGAATATTGTATCCAAGAAAAATTCCCTCACTGCCTTTTCATTAAACTTTCCAATCTGAGCTTTTTTCAGCAACATGCAAGGAGCACCAAACGGTTCCAAATACTCCAGATTCGGTTAACGTTTTTGAAGCAACTCATAGTAGGTTTTTCCATGATGCTTGACTACCAGAACTTAATTGAGAGTGTAGCATGCATTCGCAACTGCTTCATTCCAGAATTAAATAGGCTGTTTTAAATCTGCCAACATAGTCCTCGCAGTTTCAATCAAGCTTTGATTTTTGTGTTCAACAACTCCGTTCATGTGTGGAGTATAAGTAGAAGAAAATTTATGTACAATCCCCTTCTCTTTGCAAAATGCATCCATCCATTGATTCTTGAATTATGTTCTATTGTCTGAACGAATCTTCCTTACTTTCAACTTGCATAGAGACTCCAGTATAGTGACTAATACCTTGATTGACTCAAATGTCTCTGATTTGGACTGAAGAAACATTCCCATGAAAATCTTTAATAATCACTAGTGACCACAAAATAGTACCAGTCCCTAGCTATGATTTTAGTACTGATAGGACCAAATAGGTCCATGTGCAGGATCTCCAGAGGCATTTCAATTGAATGAACTTTCTTTGATTTGTGAGATTTCTTGGTCTCTTTCCCTTTCTTGCATGATATGCAGAAACCTGGAAGCTGAAAATTTTTAACTGCAACTCCTTCAACAATATTATTTTGAACTAAGTGATTCATCTTTCGTGAATTGATGTGTCCTATTCTTATGTGCCAAGAGATGGACTCTTCTCTGTGGCTTTTGACAAGAAACACTATGCAGCTGACTCAGTTGTAGAAGCTCTTGACATGTCCAAGACATATAGATCATTATATCTTGAAACTGACATTAAGATTTGCTTCTCAGGGACAACATATTCCTTTTTTAGAATGTAGCATTTCTTATCATCGAACATCACTTTAAATCCCATATCGCAGATTTGAGAAACTGAAAGTAAGTTGTTTTCTAATTGTAGAATGTAATTTACTTTATCAAAATTCACCTTCTGTTTCCTACTTCACCTTGAGCTGTTATGTTGCCTCCTTTATTTCTGGCAAAAGATATACATCCCCATTTGATTTGCTTGACATTGAAGAGGAGAGACAGATTCTCGGTCATATGCTTGGATGCCCCACTATCAATAATCCAGGTGTTAGTGATAGTGCTGTAGAGGGCAACTTGCACAAAAACATAACTGATTAGTTTAGGAGTACGACCTAAGCCTTTATAGGCTTGGGTTTCCCAGAGGCATCACACATAACATACTATACCCATTGTCCTTGTGAAGTTGTAGAGACAACATGCGTCATCTTATCCTCACTCTTAGACACAACTGATGATTTGGCTTTCCACAAACCAGTTTTGTGTAAGGACTGTTTGTGATAAACAGATGACTGGTTTATTGTTTGAACCTGTGGTTTGCTTTCATCAAGTTATTTTACCTCAGTCATCATAGGTTTGCAAGTGGCTTGTCTGTGTTCCCTATGGTGTTTTGGAGGGTTATATGATCTTGATTTAGTAAACCTTGGTTTATTATGTTCAAACAATTCAACCATTCATCTTGGTTTCGGATAGTGGGGACAATTTGGAGATATATGTCCTCGTTCTCCACATCTAAAATAGGATCTCCATTCTACTGGACTGGCCGATCTTTTGTGTGGTGGTGAGTATGGTCTTGGATTGGTCTCTTTCTTCTCAACTTTAGGTTTCTCACCTTCTTTGACAAACTTAATTTGTTTTACAGTTTGATTACTATTTCCTTTCTTTTTTTTAAGATTTTGATGAAGAACAGTTTTAGACTGCGTTAATTCATATGTTTTAGGTTTTAAAATAGAAACTTCTGAACCGAACCCAAGAGTAGCATTGTCATCCTCTTCATCCCAATCTTCAATTTTAATCTCACCTTTTGTGCCAGAAGTAGTTGCTTGCTTGTCAGTAATCGGTGGCACAGGTTTAACTATGGTATCCGGATCACTGACTAAAAGTGTTGTCACCACATGATCCTTTATTGGGTTATTATTTATGGGTAGACATTTTTTGTTAAAAAGGATCGCATGTGGTGGTGGCACAACCTGATAACCAATCCCTTCCCCCGAATTTTTTCTTTAACCAAGTTCTTAACAATGTGAGAGGAACTAGCAAGACTATGAAGTTTCTGATTTAAAGACTCCATTTCAACTTGAAGAATTGCTTTTTCTTTCTTTGTTTCCTCTATTGTTGTTAGATAGAACTTAATATCATTTGCTTGATTAAATGAAACAACCTCAGTTTCCCTAAGTTGCTTTCCGAACAGATTAATCTTTTCTTTAAAACAGCTCTCATTTTGTTTTAACACCCTCTTAGCTTCAATGAATAATTTTAAATCATTTACTAAACTATCATTGTGATCAAACAGTCTAGCAAATTCTAAATCTATGCTTTCATGAAATTTATCACATTCTTCACAAGCATGTTTATCAAAAACTGCATCTTTTGTTTCAACTTGTGATGTGCCGGAGGTGTCAGCCATGAAAGTGCATCCCATTATGGTAGATGACTCAGGACTTCACTCCACACTTCAAATGGTGGTATTACGAATGGAGGACGGGGGAAACGGTCATAGTCCTAAACAGAGAAGGTGAAATAGAGACTATCAGGGTATTTGTCCTAATATTGCTCACTAACTTGTCTGCTGATGATGTTTACATATTGTACAAGTTGCCGCTGTTCTATGACACGCAGGATATTGTACAAGCTATCCAATTCTAACACGTAATATGACTCTGCTTTGTATTCAAGATACACGCAGGAGTCATAAAAGAGGAGAAGTACAAGAAATTCCAAGAATATGTGAAGAATGCTAGAAAATAGGATAAACTAGGTCCAAGGGGGAGTTTGTTGATACATTGTTCCTAGTTTATGTATTTCAATGTGAATGTCTTTCATTTCTTGCACATATGTAATGAAAATGTTTAATAAAATATAACGTGAGTTTTGATGTTGAATTGTCTTTGTTTATATCATATTCTTATTGTAATTGGTATTACTTATGTTTATGAACATTATATATAGGTTTAAGGTTGTTGTACATAGTTCTGAGTCAATACTGATTTAGAAATGTGCTCAACTTAGTCAGGTGGTTATTCATGCTAATGGACCGTACTTATGGACCATACGCACGAATGAACCATACTTATCGACCAGTCGCATGACTGAACCAGGTGACTGGATCAGTCGTATGACTGAGACATAAGATTGACTAAGCGGCACGACTGAACCTTCAGTCGTACGTATGAGTCAGACGCATGAGTCAGTCGCACGTACGAATGGATATGGAACACCTATAAATACCACATAATTCGTGGAAAAAACACAACACTTCGAATACTACCATACCCTAGCCGTCCAGAGTGTCAAAGTTCGTCCATCCAAGTTTATAGTTCATTCCTAATCGATTCCAACTCGTTCTTAACGTTTGTTTAATCGTTAGATCGATCAGGTTGTTCGTTCTCACTGATTGGATCGCCAATCAAATAGAATTCCGTGCTATTTGATCTGGTCTCACGTAGAATCCGTTAGTACTCCATATGAAAACGGTCCTAACAGTTACCACATGAGCAGCAAAGCCGGACCGTTTGAATCAATTTATGGCAGCAAGTGTAGATCACCTCTTTGTGAGACCAAAGTTGGTGATAGTCAATTAACAGGTCCTAAACTCATTCATGAAACCACAGAGAAGATTGTTCAAATCCGTAATCATATGGCGGCAGGTCGTGATCGTCAAAAAAGCTAAGAAGATCAAAAGAGAAAGCCTTTTGAATTTCAAGTCGGTGATAAGGTGTTGTTAAGGGTTTCACCTTGGAAGGTTGTAATACGCTCTGGAAAGCATGGAAAGCTAAACCCTTGACACATCAGATCATTTGAATCGTGAAAAGGACCGGTCCAGTACCTCATCAGCTGGACTTACCTGTGGAACTCGATGGTGTTCATAAAGTGTTCCATGTTATATATTTGAAGAAGTGTTTAGCTGATGAATCACTCATCGTTCCATTAGAAGAACTGGAAATTGAGGAACAACTTCATTTCATAGAAGAACCAGTTGAGGTTATGGATCGCAAGGTGAAGACTCTTAGGCGCAGTAAGATACCTATTCTACAAGTTAGATGGAATTTGAAGTGTAGACCGGATGTTACCAGGGAGCACAAAGATCAAATGAAAAAGAAGTATCCACAACAGTTCAATGATCGGGCAGCCACTTCCTAAGATATCATTCTTAAGATAACTTTCTTAAAAAAATTCGAGACGAAATTTACTTTAGCAAGGGGATGATGTCGTAACCCTCACGAAACCTTAAGTTTCCTATGTTTTGGGGTTTGTTTCAGAAATTTCAGAAACCCATCATGAGCAAGCTTATGAACCCTCCACTCTTCTGTTATCACTGTTAAAACTAGTGTTATGCATTAACCTGACGTTCTAATTTTCAGGATGAAAATTCCTTCAACATGGGGATGATGTGACACCCCGTATTTGCCAGGTCGACGTCGTTTCCTTTATAAGATTGCGTTCCCTTTATTTAATTTAATTTTAATAAAATGATTATGTTCAATAATATATCACTAACCATAAACTAAGTAATGATTAACTAAACTAATAAAACCCCAAAATGAAATTTAGTATACTTTAAGGGACCTAAAATCAATTTCCTTAAACTTAGTTTCACATATAATAACCCCACACCCATATTTCTCTTTTCTTCTTCTCTACGTAACCCTCACCCATTAGATACCATCCACATTTCAATACTGATAATTCCTGAATTGCGATCCTTAGATTCACAGGTGGTATGAAAGTCAGAATCTCAAACTCACAGTTATGTCAAGCGAATATGAAAGGTCGTGACATTAAAACATGAATCAAATGGTTAATATTGATCATTACAACATGATATACCTTAAATGTACTGACTGAAGATCAAGATTAATTATTCAAAAGATGTTTTGTGTTTGAATGTTTGAAGAAGGGGGAAAAGTTGTTTGTGCAAGTTTTTCTAGGTTAAAAGTGTTCTGAAAAAGTAAGTAGTGAAAATCGAGGTAAAAGGACATCATTTATACTCTCAGACACATTAATTTCTTTTAATTAATTAATGTGGGTCCCTCAACAATTTTCCTCTTCCGCAGTAATTTGTTCCTCCGCAGATACTAAATCTTCCGTAGATCATCTACGGATGTTATACATATCTG
The DNA here is from genome assembly GCA_024085815.1 of Flaveria linearis. Lineage (NCBI taxonomy): Eukaryota > Viridiplantae > Streptophyta > Magnoliopsida > Asterales > Asteraceae > Flaveria > Flaveria linearis. Next base: position 44,059,580 of record CM044008.1, on the reverse strand, counting down.
CGGATGACTTAAAAACTTCTGCATGTATAAAATCAAATTTTCATAGGTTACCAATCTATGCAAGTTGATTGTAATAGTTATGTTTTTCCGTAGGTTACCAATCTACGGAAATAAAATAAATTCCACTGTAGCATCTGCTAATGCTTTATTTGACACTGCGGATAACTAATATGCCAAGGGAAACTTATTTAGTTGTATGATTTTCAATTCAATGACTTATAATCATATATTGCTATTGGAAGTGTTCTTCCATAGATATATTTCTTACTATGTAACATTACATCCGAAGATCTTCTACGGATGAACTATCCACCAGTCAAGAAATCCAAGTGTGAACTGCTGCGGATATACAAGATTGCTGCTGAAGATTCATTATCTTCAGAAGAAACAAGTTATGCTTCGAAAGGATCAAGACACCTGCGGAAGAACAAGATCTGCGGATGACCAAGTTACCACGAAGCTATAACACTGGTATTTTTCTGAATACAAGTGTTATTAATCAACAAGTCAACAGTCAAAGTGACAGCTGTTAGTCCAATCTGACAGCTGTGTGATTCACAAGAGATCCGGTGTTTCCTTAACAGAAACACACGTGCCAATAAATATGGATCCTAGGTTTCACATTAAGTAGGCTTGATACACTTGACTCGCTTGACTTGATTGAATCAAAGAAACGCTTAACAAACGTTTTTAATCAAGCATCACGTCGACAATCAAACAAACACCTACGGCTGCCATCACATCACATCACATCAACCCTAGCCGCCTTCGAATCAACAACAACAACATTATCATTGTTCATATCATTGTTTATTCTTTGTAATCATCATACAAATATTAATGAAATACATTTGAGACAATAATTGTCTGTTCATCAATATTGTGTTTGTGTTTGCAAAAATTAATTGTTAGTCAACGATTATCAATTAATTATAATTAAACGATGGTTACTGAATATTCCGCACTCATTAACTCGTCCATATTTCAATACTGATAATTCCTAAATTGCGATCCTTGGATTCACAGGTGGTGTCAGAGCCAAGTGCTCATTGATATAGATCGATTGAGTATTGAAATTGTTTAATATTTTCTCCATTTTATCATTAAATCTGTGATATTTCAGTCAACTAGCATTGTGCTATTGTTTGATTAATTTAAATCTCTATTCAGATCTATTGAATAGCAGATCTGAGTTATTGACAGAACAAGCGTTTGTTAAAGTCTAAAAACTTTAACAATAATGAGTTCTTTTGGTGGATCCTACAAACCTCCAAAGTTGGAAACCAAAGCCGATTTCAAATCCTGGAAAATCAAGTTCAGGAATCATGTCAACTACACTGATTCTGACTTGTGGGAGTCCATCACAGAAGGTCCTTATATTCCACCTGCTCTTGGGCCAGACTATAATGACAAAAATCAACCAATAAGCACAAAAGATCTCTCACCTGATGATGTCAAGAAGGTTAAAGTCGATATCAAAGCGTACAGTCTGCTTAGCACGGCTTTACCTGAAGAAATCTTGATCAGATGTGAAAATTACAAAACAGCAAACTCCTTCTGGAAAATTCTCCACACTCTCTGTGAAGGGAGTGATGAGATAAGAAGCATAAGGGACACCCTCGGATCCCAATATGAAACATTTCATCATATTGAGGGTGAATTAATTCCTCAATAACTTCAGTGATTCATGCAGTTGGTAACTGAGATGAATATATTGGAGTTGAAGTACACCAATGAGGAGCTTAACAAGAAAATAAATACTTCACACTTTGCCAGAAAGTTGGAAGCAAACTGTATCCATGTTCAAGAATACCATAGATCTGAAGTCAACTGGTCTAGATACACTAGTTGCAAAAGTTGAAGCACTTGAAATGGATGAGAAAACAAGAAACAAGAGTGTGAGATCTCATGTCTCACCTTATCACTTCAAAGAAACTAACAATGCAGAAAGTGCATTCATCAGTGAAGGTGATAACTCTTGTACTGTGAGTGATGATGAGGAGGAAGTAAGCTTCTATGCTTCAAAACCCTCTAAGAAATTATCTCAGAGTAAAAATCAAAAGGAAAAGGGGTGAACTGCTACTACTACAGCAACTGCAAAGGCCTCTCCTCTCAACAATCAGTCAGAACCAATAACTGTGATATTGGATTTTGAAGAACAAAAAGTAGCTTTTGCAGCTTTTAGTTCTAGTTTTCAAGCTTATCTGGGGAGCTCACTAACTTCAGCAAACATCTGCTAACAAGATCTGGAAGAATTACATCCTGATGTAGTAGAAGAGATGGATCTTCAGTGGCAGATGACAATGATTGCCTACAGAGCAAAACAATATCTTAGAAGGAACAAAAACTTGGCAGCAGCTAGTAAAACTTCTAAGATTGGAGTTGACAAATCCAAAGTGAGATGCTTCTAATGCAATCTCTATGGAGATTTCTCCAGGGAGTGCAATCAACAAACAAACCCTAAGGTAAGACAACATCAAGGGAGGTCTTATCAACAATCCGATTCTCTAAGACCCATGATGAGACAACCTTAGTTAAGCAACACCTCTCCACCTGCTTCAAATGAACTAGCTGGTCCAAGCAATTCAAAGGAGACTGGTCTAATCATACTCCAAGATGGAACTTGTGATTGGAGCATGTATGAGCAGGAAGTATTGGAAGAGAATCAAGCATTAATGGCTAATTTGGAAAACAAAGTTCCTCAAATGGCCAAAGAGGTAAAAACATATTATGTTCTTCAGAATGTGTTGAAGAAGTTGAGCGTTACAGGGTTCATGCTTAACAATTAGCAGACAAAGTTAATGAAACCTTGTTTTTGAATGAATCTCATGTTAAAGAACATAAAGTTTATCAAATCAAAATCAATTCTTTTGCAAAAAGATTTAGAAAAACTTGTCTCTGAAAATAACAGTTTAAAAGCCCAAGTTGAGCATCTAACAACTTCCTTAACAAAATCAATGGCTGATCATGCATCAACTGAAGTGAAACTTCAGAAGTTTCAATTATCATCTCAGCAATATGAGAAACTGTTAAATTCTCATATTGAATCAAAGAACAGGTATGGGTTGGGTTATAATATTGTTGCTCCACCTATAAATGATAACTACACATCTTTACCTGAAACAATGACAGACACTTTGTCAAATCATGTTGTGCCAAGCACCAAGTTTGAAATAGACTCAAACAAAATTAATAATAAAGCTGAGGTGGTTGAAACTGAATCTTCTGAAACAAACTCTTCGACTCAAACTGATTCAGAATTTGATTATGATAATTGTGATGATCTGGATGATTCTGAGGGACATGATGCTGAACATCTGATGGTTGGTAACAATGTTAAAATCAAATCTGGTCTTCCCAAAGTTCTTCAAGAATCAAAGCTGAATTATCCTCCAAAGCAAAGAAATATGTTCAAAACAATTTGTAAGAGGACTGCAGAATTAAATGAAGGACTTTAAGAATTGAGTCTTCAGAAAGAAGTTGAATGATGCGGATCAAATGATGAAGTACTTTTATCTAAAGCAGATAAAGTTAAGAAGAAGCAAGCTTCATCTAAACAGAAAAATTCTTCAGCAGAAGATCTACGGAAAGCAAAGTCTGCTGAATCCGCAGAACATGTACGGAAGAAGAAAATCAAATCTACGGAGGAGGTAACAAACACAGATGCTGTTAAACAAAAGAAGGATCGGAAACATCAACAGTCAACAAAGAACAAGGAAGATTCAACTAATGCTGCATCAAAGCCAAACAAAAATAAATCAAAAGAGGAAACAAAGGCTCCTAAGCTAAACAAGAAAGCAAAGAAAGTAGAGTCTGAAGCAGAATCTGAAGAAAAATATTGCAAATGGTGTGAGATGACCAATCACAACACAGTTGAATGCTATTTCAGTAGTTATTATTCTGTATGCAATATGAATAATCATATGACTTCTGATTGTTACTTTAACAAATTTTGTGCTATTTGTAACAAGAATAATCATTCCACTGAGGAATGTTATTTCAATAAAAAGAACAAAACCAAAAGCACAAAGAAGTCTTATGCTGATCTGACTGAATCAGAATCTCAATCTTCTGATAGTCAAGATGACTCCAAGCAAAAGAAGAAAGTTCAGAAGACAAAAGCAAAACCAAAGGACAAATCTTCTGAAGTGGGTGAGTCAGTGGAGCAAACAACAAGTCAATCAAAAACACCTCACAAAAAGGTGGATTTCTTAAAGAAGAAGTCATACAATGATGATTATTTCTTTGATAATTTTGCAAAGGGATCATATGTATCCAAATCAAAGGCAAAAGATGATGAGACTTTCAAAAGTCAAAGTTCATCTTCCAAACCAAAACATCAACCAAAGAAGGATAAGGTGAAGGAAGATACCATCAAGACAGAAGCTTTAAAAGCTTCTGCATCTGTTACAACAGAATCATCCACACCATCATTAAATCAAAATGAATCTATTAGATCTAAAATTAATACTGAATCCTCAAGATTAATTCATAAAGGAGTCAAAATTTTAGACAGTGCTGGGAAACCCAAGACAATTAGGGCTTGGGTTGTCAATTCTAATTGATTTCATTGTTTGTGCAGGAACAATTATGGAGAGCTGACAACAAGTGGTATGTTGACAGTGGTTGTTCCAGGCATATGACAGGAAACTGTTCACTTCTCCATGACTTAAAACATAAACATGCTTCTTATGTAGCATTTGGTGGAGATAAGAAGGGAGGTAAAATTGTTGGTGAAGGAGTAGTAACAAATGGTGTTCCTATATTTGATAAAGTTAATTACTGTGAAAATCTACAGTATAACTTGTTGAGTGTATCTAAAATCTGTGATCAAAATTATTCTACACTATTTGATGATACTAATTGTTACATTCTTAAGCCATGTCTTTCAAGTCCAGAAGATTGGATTCTTCTTAAAGCACCAAGAAAAGGAAACACATATGTTTTGAATATGAACAACACAACTCTCACAAGTCATGAAACATGCCTATTGTCCAAACTCTCAGAAGATGTATCACAATTATGGCATAGAAGGCTTGTTCATTCCAACATGAAGAATATGAATAAATTGGTGAAAAATGACCTAGTCATTGGTCTACCAAAGAAAGAGTTTTACTGTGCTAATCATTGTTCTTCATGTTATAAGGGAAAACAACATAAAGAGTCTTATAAATCCAAACTAATCAATACCAATACTACACCACTCAAAGTGCTTCATATGGACCTATTTGGACCAACCAATGTCATGAGCATTGGAAAGAGGCAATATTATTTGGTGATAGTAGATGATTTCACCAGATTCACTTGGGTCTTTTTCTTAAAAGAAAAGAGTAAAACATCTGAAACATTAATGGACTTTGTCAACAAGATTGAGTATCAACTTGATTTAAAAGTTAAAATATTTGGGAGTGACAATCGAACTGAATTTGTCAATGCTGATCTGGATTCCTTTTACAGGTCTAAAGGCATTGCTAGAAAATTTAGTGCTCCAAGAACTCCCTAGTAGAATGGAGTTGCTGAAAGAAGAAACAGAACTCTTATTGAAGCAGCTAGAACAATGCTTGCTGATTCTTAGTTGCCTATTACCTTCTGGGCAGAAGCTTTGAATACAGCATGCAATGTTCAAAACAAAGCATTAATTGTTAAAGAACATAATAAGACACCTTATGAGCTTTTATTCAAAAGAAAAGCTTTTATAGGATACCTTAAAGCTTTTGGATGTCATGTATCTGTGTTAAACACAAAGGAACAAGTGGGAAAATTTTCTGAAAAAGCCTATGATGGTTTCTTTGTTGGATATTCTTCAACTTCAAAATCATATAGGATATACATTCCACAACATAATAGTGTTGAAGAAACACCAAATGTTTCATTTGATGAGTCTGTTTTTACTACATCAGTAAAAGGTTCATCATGGCTGTTTGATATAGATGCTTTAACAGAATCATTTAACACTGGGTATTTGATGAATGTAGGCTCAGCTAATACAAGTTACCCATTTATTCCTCCAAATCTGAATGAAGTATCTTTATCAGCTAATCCCCCAAGACCAAATCAAACAATTGTCATAAGTCAACCACCAGAAACTGTACAACAGAATGTTCCTGTAGGTCATGCTTCTTCGGAGATGTGGAAAATACTTCTTCCGGAAATGAGCAAAATGGCTCATCTGGAGATATACATTCCTCAGATGTTCAACAAAATAAGGTTGCACCCACAAAAGAATATCATTCTAAATAGATGATAACTCAAGATCCATCCGTAGATGTTTCTGCGGATGCATGTCAAAATGAAGCAGATACACCACCTCCTGATGTAGCAAATGCAGTTGCTGATGAACCAACTGATGATCAACAACAGTTTGATTACTTTATGAATTCACAACCTGGATTGGATCAATCTACATCAATGAATATGACAAATCTGGAATCATCTATTCTAGTTGATCCAACTCCATCCTCAAGAATTCATAAGTCTTATTTTGTTAACAACATTATTGGAGAACTTTCCAAAAGAACAAATAGAAGTCAACGTGGAACAACAAACATCTGTTTGTTCACTTTTTTTCTTTCACAAACAGTTCCTCCAAACATTACAGCTGCATTTAAAGATAATAACTGGATTGGAGCTATGCAGGAAGAGCTTTAACAGTTCAGAAAGCAGACGGTCTGGAATCTAGTTGATCTACCTGAAGGCCAATATCCAATTAGGACAAGGTGGTTATTCAAGAAGAAACAGAACTCTTATTGAAGCAGCTAGAACAATGCTTGCTGATTCCTCAGCAACATGGAGTTGCTAAAAGAAGTTGCTGAAAGAAGAAACAGAACTCTTATTGAAGCTGCTAGAACAATGCTTGCTGATTATCAGTTGCCTATTGCCTTCTGGGCAGAAGCTTTGAATACAACATGCAATGTTCAAAACATAACATTAATTGTTAAAGAACATAATAAGACACCTTATGAGCTTTTATTCAAAAGAAAACCTTTTATAGGATACCTTAAAGCTTTTGGATGTCATGTATCTGTGTTAAACAAAAAGGAACAAGTGGGAAAATTTTCTAAAAAAGCCTATGATGGTTTCTTTGTTGGATATTCTTCAACTTCAAAATCATATAGGATACACATTCCACAACATAATATTGTGGAAGAAACACCAAATTTTTCATTTGATGAGTCCGTTTTTACTACATTAGTAAAAGGTTCATCATGGCTGTTTGATATAGATGTTTTAACTGAATCATTTAACACTGGGTATTTGATGAATGCAGGCTCAGCTAATGCATGTTACCCATTTATTCCTCCAAATCTGAATGAAGTATCTTTCTCAGCTGATCCCCCAAGACCAAATCAAACAACTGTCATAAGTCAACAACCAGAAACTGTACAGCAGAATGTTCCTGTAGGTCATGCTTCTTCCGGAGATGTGGAAAATACTTCTTCCGGAAATGAGCAAAATGGCTCATCTGGAGATATACATTCCTCAGATGTTCAACAAAGTAAGGTTGCACCCACAGAAGAAGATCATTCTAAACAGATGACAACACAAGATCCATCCGTAGATGTTTCTACGGATGCATGTCAGAATGAAGCAGATACCCACCTGCTGATGTAGCAAATACAGATGCTGATGAACCAACTGATGATCAACAACAGTTTGATTATTTTATTAATTCACAACCTGGATTGGTTCAATCTACATCAATGAATATGACAAATCTAAAATCATCTATTCCAATTGCTCCAACTCCATCCTCAAGAATTCATAAGTCTCATTCTGTTAACAACATTATTGGAGAACTTTCCAAAAGAATAACTAGAAGTCAATGTGGAACAGCAAACATCTGTTTGTTCACTTTTTTTCTTTCACAAATAGTTCCTCCAAAAATTACAGCTGTACTTAAAGATAATAGATGGATTAAAGCTATGCAGGAAGAGCCTTAACACTTCAGAAAGCAGAAGGTCTGGAATCTAGTTGATCTACCTGAAGGCCAATATCCAATTGGGACAAGGTGGTTGTTCAAGAACAAACTAGATGACAGAGGTATCATTATTAGGAACAAAGCAAGATTGATTGCTCAAGGCTACACTCAAGAAAAAGGCATAGACTATGATAAAGTCTTTGCACCTGTTGCAAGAATAGAAGCCATTAGAGTATTCCTAGCATATGCTTCCTATAAGAAGTTCATTGTATATCAGATGGATGTTAAGTGTGCATTCTTGTATGGGAAGATTGATGAAGGGGTTTATGTCTCTCAGCCCCCTGGTTTTGAAGATCCACAATATCCTCACAGGGTATACAAGCTTGATAAAGCTTTGTATGGACTTCATCAAGCACCAAGGAAGTGGTATGAAACATTATCATCTTTCCTACTGAGACATGGATACAAAAGAGGGAAAAATGATCAAACACTCTTTCTCAAACAAGAACATCAAGATCTTTTGGTGGTTCAAATATATGTTGATGACATCATATTTGGCTCTACCAACAAGAACTTATGTGAAAGCTTTGAACAGTTAATGAAATCTGAGTTTCAGATGAGCTCCATGGGAGAATTGACTTTCTTTCTTAGATTGCAAGTTCACCAGAAATCAGATGGCATTTTCATAAATCAAGAAAAATACATTCATCAAATTCTGAAGAAGTATAAGCTTGCTGATACATCTTCATGCAAAACACCAGCATCAACAATAGACAAGATTGTGTCTGATCCTACCGGGAAAACTGTTGATCAAAGATTATACAGATCTATGATTGGCTCACTCATGTACTTAACAGTAAGTAGACCTAACATAATGTTTGTTGTTTGTATCTGTGCCAGGTATCAATCTGATCCAAAGGAGTCCCATCTGAATGCTGTGAAAAGAATTTTCAGATATTTGAAAGGAAAGCCAGCTCTAGGTCTGTGGTCTCCAAAAGATGGAGACTTCAGCCTTTATTCATATTCAGATAGTGACTTTGGAAGATGTAACAACAACAGAAAATCCACAACTGGTGGATGTCAATTTCTAGGACCAAGACTAGTTTCTTGGCAGTGCAAGAAACAAACAAATGTTTCTGTATCCACAGCTGAGGCTGAGTATATAGCTGCTTCAACTGGCTGCTCACAAGTACTTTGGTTGTAAAATCAATTACTTAATTATGGTTACAACTTTCTTCATACTCCAATTCATATTGACAATTCTGCTGCTATGTTCATTACTGCTAATCCAGTTCAACATAGTAAAACAAAACATATTGAAATCAGATACCATTTTCTGAGAGATTGCTCAGAAAAAGGTTTAATCAAGCTAGTCAAAGTGGATACCACAAATCAGCTTGTTGATTTATTCACTAAAGCCTTTGATTCTGTTAGATTTAATTTTCTAATTGAGTCTTTAGGAATGATTAACATGGATTAATTTCTTCTAAACAAAGCACCAAATACGATTGAATGTGCACTAAATGCATTTAATGTTACTGTGTTTTAGCATATCACATATATGGGAAATGATAGTACACTATGTCTTTACTTTCTTTCTTTATTTTTATCTAATTTAAATATGATCACAACCATTTTGATATGTGAGTAGGTTCATTTTGAGTGGAAACTACACTTAGTGCATGCCAAACTTAATTGACAAGGTAACTGTCTGTGGGACCTTCTCTTTGAGGAAACAGAAAGTGAATCATGTTCTGCTGTGAGCAAATCATTAAACGGAGCACACTATGTATCGACACTTTATAATATCTATCTTTTGCAAATCTTACTCCCTCTGTTTTATGTGAACAAAGACCTGGGTGTAAGATCATCATGGGATACATTAGTAACGAACTGATGAAAAACAATATAATCATCATCATCCCTCTGTTTTGTGTAAACAAAGACCTGGGTTCAAGGCACCTCTGTTTTACGTAAGTAAAGACCTGGTGACCTGATGATGGTCATATTTAAGCTCTCAAAAGAATCCAATCTGATCAACTGTATAATTTTTGTGGAGCCTTTTCATCAATGCACTAATGAGATACTTCCGTATCTCAAGATAGAACTTATAACTTAAAGTACGTAGTTCATAAGTGTGATAGGAAGATGATTTGTTTCACATAGGAAGGACAAACTGTATGTGAATCAAATATGGAGAACATAACAGTTCATCTATAATCAACTTTACAACATGATAACTAGCATGCCTAGTTGATACAATACTCTTGTATGAATTTAAGTGGATCTATATATTTGCAATCAGATGCTATATCAGATAGGTTTCTGAAACAAATTCATTAAGGAAAGAAGTTTTGTCTCATAGTATGATCCCATCATATGTGTGTATATATACTTGAACACTGACTTATGTATTTCTGTCAATTCAGTCTTGTATCTTTTATGATACTGTTCTTAAAATTTATGATAAATTCATTAATCACAAATTTAGGGGGAGTAGAATCATGAAATTGGCTTCTGAATTGTCAATACTTTCATCAATATGAAGAAATTGGAACTTGTGTTGGCTGCTAGATACATGAAATATCATCTTCTTGCGCTCTATGTCAAGAATATTATGTCAACAACGTCCAATAGCAATATATGATTATAAGTCATTGACTTGAAAATCATACAACTAAATAAGTTTCCCTTGGCATATGAGTTATCCGCAGTGTCAACTAAAGCATCAGCAGAACCTAAAGTGGAATTTATTTTATTTCCGTAGATTGGTAAGCTACGGAAAAACATAACAAGTACAATCAACTTTCATAGATTGGTAACCTATGAAAATTTGGTTTTATACATGCAGAAGTTTTTAAGTCATCCGCAGATATGTATAACATCCGTAGATGATCTACGGAAGATTTAGTATCTGCAGAGGAACAAATTACTGCAGAAGAGGAAAATTGTTGAAGGACCCACATTAATTAATTAAAAGAAATTAATGTGTCTGAGAGTATAAATGATGTCCTTTTACCTCGATTTTCACTACTTACTTTTTCAGAACACTTTTAACCTAGAAAAACTCACACAAACAACTTTTCCCCCTTCTTCAAACATTCAAACACAAAACATCTTTCGAATAATTAATCTTGATCTTCAGTCAGTACATTTAAGGTATATCATGTCGTAACGATCAATATTAACCATTGATTCATGTTTTAATGTCACGACCTTTCATATTCGCTAGACATAACTGTGAGTTTGAGATTCTAACTTTGATATTTTTATGAACAGATGGATGTTAGATTCGCAAAGGAACACAATGTATGTGCGTTTCTGAACTCAGAGGATCCTGCTGCAGAAGGATGCAGGGATATCATTCGTTATCTACGACGATCAAGGATATTCTACGCATTATCTGCAGAGCCTGTGATCTATCAGGCACATATAAAAGATTTTTGGAACACAGCTCGAGTGGAAGATGATGTCATTCTAGATGAGATCAAAAACAGAAAGCTGAGGGTCAATGAACAGACCATTAGAAGAGTTCTGGAGTAGGGAGACAGGGAAGCAGGTCATCCTGATGTATTTGATAATGAATACATTCAGAGGATTTTTAACCTGATGGGATATGATGGAGATTACGAAAAAGGAGTAATCAAAAATGAAAGATTATGCAAACCTTACAGATTCCTGTGCCACACCTACTTAAAGTGCATGTCCAACAGGAAGTCTGGATTAGACAGATTCTCCAGGCACATCTCCTTCAGAATCATTGGGATCTTTGAAGGGCGCACGTACAACTACTCGAAGTACATCTTCAACTGCCTAAGTGATCACATCAAAGTACAGAAACCAGACAAGATGTACATGTTCCCAAGATTCCTTCAGCTGATTATCAATGCTGATCTGCCAGGAACTGATGTAGATGGTGGTGTGTTTGGTCAAGCACATTTGGGGAGATCTGTGCTAAATAAAATTAGTGGAAAGTATCAAGGGGATGACATGCCAATGTTTGCCCATGTGACTGATGCAGAGGCTGATATTCCTCAAGAGCTGATATGCGAAGATCAAGAGGTACATCCGGATGATTCTGAACAAGCTTCACACTCTCCACCTCAAACCACCCAACACCCACATCAATCCCCAGCCAACATAAACACATAGCCTTCTTCACCTATCCAACATCATCAATCACCACAACAACTATCTTCCTCTACACAAAACACCCAACCCATCTCTCCTATACAACAAGATCTCTCTGTGATCTCACTTTCCTCATCTCAAAACACTCAACCAATTACCCCAATCAATCAATCTTTTGAGAGTGTGCATACTGAACCAATCTCCTTAACCCAGTCTATAAACTTAGTTAACTCTGGTGAGACTGAGTTGAACTCTGAAGCCAGTACCATACAAGTCACAGTCTCCAACACACAAGTTCAAGAGACTGAAAACAACTTTGATGAGTCAGCAAGTGATGCAGCTACTAAAGTGAATGCTGATGAGGCTATGGCTGAATCTATGAAAGAAGAAGAAGCAGCAAACTAGATTGATGTTGTTGCTTATCAAGAAGATGGCTTAAGTGATAAAGATAATCCAGTCAGCAAAAGCAACTTGGTTGCTGAGTACAACAACCTGGTGCTGAAATCTAACAAAAGAAAGCATAGAATTCAAGAGCTAAAAGGGTTGTTAAAAGAAAGGGATGAAGAGAAAATGAAACAAGAATCAAGGATTAAAAGGCTGAGAGAGGAAGTTCAATGCAACTATGAAGTTATTGATGCTTTGCTAGACAAAGAGTGTAAACTTAAACAAACAGCCAAAGAAGGTCAAGAGAAACTGATGAAGGAGCTTGATGAAGCAAATGATTAAATTTCTGCTCAAGAAGCCTTGATAAAGAGAAAAGAAGAAAAGATTGAGCAACTGAAACTGAAGATCACTGCAATGGAATCCAATGCTGTTGTATCAACTCATCAAACAAAACAGGCTGTTGAGTCAACACAAGGGCCGATCTTATATTCAAGGAAAAGAAAGTACCTTGGTGTCACAAAAAAGAAGATGTCAGTTGTTGAGAGCTCTCCTAAGAAACAAAAGATCACTTCTCCTGAACACACACCTTCAGTAGATTTATCTACTGTGAAGGCCATCTCTAAGAAGGATGAAGAGAGTGATGCAGAATGGAATGAGTTAATCAAAGTTGACTCCCCAACAGGACAGAAAGTTACCAATGCTGGTGATCTTCTTACAACAAGAGATATTCTAGAAGGCCTGAGACTACTATGTTCATGACCCTTATCAACCATGGTTTTCCTTATGAAATGGTTGAAAGGATGAATGTCAGTGAATTAAATGAGATGTTGAAGGAGTTTAAGCTTGCAAGGTTTCTCATACCAAACTGTGACTATGAAGCCTTTACTACCTTTCAAGCCATTTAGAAGGTCAAGAAAAAGTTAGGGCACTGTGACACGGCAAAGCTGAGCAAGTACAACATGATCTGCTGGTTACAAGGCCATAACTACAAACCACATGAGCTCAAAGGAAGAAATGTTTGTGAACTAAGGAGGATGATGGAGCATGTTATGAAGGTGGAACTAGACACTGGTGTAAAGTTCAGAACTGAACTCCTCACCCCTGCATAGATCACTACAACAAAGCTGCTGAAGAACCTGTGGTGGTAGAAAGCAAAGACCAATTCAAGGGTAAAGAAAACCTGATCAGAGAACCAAGAGAAGTGATTCCAGGCAAAGTATGGCCTCTTTGAACCACTGTGAGGGAAATCACTGAAGAAAAATCTACCCTGATTCAGCTCTTCAACCATATAACAGCTCCCAGTTCTATGGAAGAAAACAGAATCATGGCATGGAAATATGATCCAGACTGGGACTGTGCCATTATAAAAAGAACATGAGGAAGAGTTGAATACTTCCATGATGTATTCTGAGTATTGTGTCTATCAGAAGCCGATCTTAAAGACCTGCAAAGCCTCATCATTAGTAATTACCCAATACACCTAAGAGGGAGAGACTTGTCAACCATTGTGTGTAAATTGAAGACTAAGTTCAAACATGATGTGCTTACAGAAGCAAAAAGAGAAGATGCTGAGCACCATAAAAGAATTAAAGGCACAAAGAGATACAAAGCCAATGCCTCAGAGTTTGTAGATGAAGAATTTTTGCAAAGGATTGGCTACAACAACAGAGCAACTACAGCAATTAAGTCTATTGAGGGAACCCAATACACATACCCAATTACCGAATGGGGTTATGTTGAAAAGACAAAAGAACTGATTCTGCTGAGAAACGTAGAGAACAAAAAGGCAGACAGAATCAGGATCTTTGACCCAATAGAAATCAAGTTGCTTCATCCCAGCTACACTTCATACCTATATGACAAATACTTTCCAAAGCTGGATGATGAGAAAGCCCAAAATGACTTGTTCCTCCATGTCCATATAATTCAAGTGGTTGGCAAGCTCCATGCTAAAGCCTATAAGAGGAGAAGATTCAACGTTGGATTGCTTAAAGGAACAATTTTTGAAGAAATAACTAAACTAAGGATATCTGAACAAGATGAGTTAGAAGTGGTGCTGAACAACAAAGTGTTGGACACACTCACAACAAAAGAAGATATTATGGGTCTAAGCTATGAGACGCTAAAGAATATCAGCAAGATAAAGATCAACTTCTTATATGATGATCAGAAGTCTGTTGTGTCATACTTCTATAACAAAATCATATCTAGAGTCAAGGAGCTATCAGTTTTGAAAGATTGATTGAAAGAAACAAAGCCTAAGGGGGAGTATTGTTAGATCTAGGACTTGTAGTTCTAGATCAATTTGTATAGCCTTAGCTCTTTAACCAATTCTTGTAATGAATATTGTAAGTATCATTAATTATGCATGCATTTATAGTATATGCTAACCCATATATGTGTGTGTTATGTTGATTAATTGCAGGATCAAATATCATACTTAGTCAATTTCTCGAAAATTGACTAAGTGTAAGAAACATCTACAGATAAACATTTTGTTCTTCCGTAGATATATTTCTTACTGTGTAACATTACATCCGAAGATCTTCTACGGATGAACTATCCACCAGTCAAGATATCCAAGTGTGAACTGCTGCGGATATACAAGATTGCTGCTGAAGATTCATTATCTTCAGAAGAAACAAGTTATGCTTCGAAAGGATCAAGACACCTGCGGAAGAACAAGATCTGCGGATGACTAAGTTACCACGGAGCTATAACACTTGTATTTTTCTAAATACAAGTGTTATTAATCAACAAATCAACAGTCAAAGTGACAGTTGTTAGTCTAATCTGACAGCTGTGTGATTCCCAAGAGATCCGGTGTTTCCTTAACAGAAACACGCGTGCCTATAAATATGGATCCTAGGTTTCATATCAAGTAGGCTTGATACACTTGACTCCTTGACTCGATTGAATCAAAGACACACTTAACAAACGTTTTCAATCAAGCATCACGTCAACAATCAAAGAAACACATACGGCTGCCATCACATCACATCACATCAACCCTAGCCGCCTTCGAATCAACAACAACATTATCATTGTTCATATCATTGTTTTTTCTTTGTAATCATCATACAAATATTAATGAAATACATTTGAAACAATAATTTTCTGTTCATCAATATTGTGTTTGTGTTTGCAAAAATTAATTGTTAGTCAACGATTATCAATTAATTATAATTAAACGACGGTTACTGAATATTCCGCACTCATTAACTCGTCCACATTTCAATACTGATAATTCTAAATTGCGATCCTTGGATTCACAGATATATATATATATATATATATATATATATATACATATATATATATATATATATATATTACGTATATATATAATATATATATATTATATATATAATATAATATTATATATAATATATATATATATATTATATATAATATATATATATATATTATATATAATATATATATATATATATATTATATATAATATAATATATATATGTATATATATATTATATATAATATAATATATATATTATATAATATATATATTATATATATATATATAATATATTTTATAATTATATATATATATATAATTACAAACAAACAAACAAACAAACAAACATACCCAGTGTATCCCGCTGAAGAGCAGGGTCAGGGAGGGGTAGATGGTGGCGAGTCTTTCCTCTATCTTGAAAGATAGAGAGACCGCTTCCGAAGAGACCCCCGACTCGTTAACAAAGGTAATAATAATAACAATCATAATACAAAGCATACAACACGAAGGTAGATATCACATGGAGAATTAGATAATGCGCACATAAAAAAAACAGCATGTAACACCCAAAAAGGGTAGATGATGAAAACTACACCTAACGTGTGGGGTCCGGCCATATGTCACCGTATACCCTTCCCTCCCACAAAGGACACTAAAAGTCTTTTATTTTAATTCTACGCCTCCACTCATTCCTATCCTCGATCATGTGCTCAGAAAGATGCAAGTCTATCATATCCCTCCTAATAACCTCGTCCCAAGTCAACCTAGGTCTACCTCTACTCCTCCTACCCTCTAAGCTGATGTTCTCTACTGCTCGGACCGGTGCTGCCATCATTCTCCTCTTCACATGCCCAAACCATCTTACTCTTCCCTCTCTTATCTTTTCTGTGATACAAGCCACCTCTAGCCTCTGGCGAAAGACGTCGTTTCTTATCCGATCCAATCTTGTGTGTCCACACATCCACCTCAGCATTCGCATTTCTGCGATCTCTATTTGTCTCTCGTGCGATTTCTTTATGGCCCAACAGTCTGTGCCGTATAACATAGCTGGACGTACTGCCACTCTGTATAGTTTTCCCTTTAGTTTTGCTAGGAACCTCTTATCACACAAAATCCCTGATGCTGCTCTCCACTTGCACCATCCTGATTGTACACGGTGTGCTACATCGTTGTGTATCTCTCCATCTTCCTGTACGTATGAGCCAAGGTATTTGAACCTAGACGTCCGGGGGACCGCCATGCCCTGGATACTGATTTGGTTGTCCTCTTCGGCCTCACCACTAAAGTTACAATGCATGTATTCTGCCTTAGAGCGACTTATCCTTAAGCCCCTACGTTCTAGTGCTGCTCTCCACTGTTCTAATCTCTCGTTAAGCACCTTCTTATATTCTGATATTAAGACAATATCATCCGCAAACAGCATACACCATGGGACTGGCTCTTGTATAGACTTGGTCATCTCGTCCAACACTACTGTGAAGAGGAATGGGCTCAATGCCGATCCTTGGTGGAGTCCTACTTCCACCGGGAAGAAGTCTGTGTCTCTGACAGGTGCTCGTACACACGTTTTTGCCCCGTCATACATATCCTTTATTATTTTGATATACCTCTCTGGTACCTTTCTAAGTCGTAAACTTTCCCAGATAAGTTTCCGCGGCACACTGTCATAGGCTTTTTCTAGGTCAATGAATACCATATGTAGGCCTCTTTTCTTTTCTCTATATTTCTCCATTATCCTCCTTATGACTTGTATAGCTTCTGCTGTAGAGCGTCCTGGCATAAATCCAAATTGGTTTACCGCTATCTGAGTTTCTCGTCTAGTTCTCGTGTCAACAATTCTTTCCCATAGCTTCATCGTGTGACTCAATAGCTTTATACCCCTGTAATTTGCGCAATATTGGACATCTCCTATTTTCTTATATATGGGGACTATGACACTGCTTCTCCACTGCTCTGGCATCTTTCCTGTCTTAAAGATAGTGTTGAATAAGTCCGTTAGCCATTGTAGGCCCTCATCTCCAAGGCACTTGCACACTTCAATCAGAATGTTGTCTGGCCCCACCGCCTTAGCCCTTCCCATTTTCTTCAAAGCTCTCTTAACTTCATCGACTGTGATGCTTCTACAATAACACTTGTTTTGATGCTTCGTTTGAGTTGTTTCATCGATCTCCGTTTGTTGATTACGGTTCGTTATGTTGAAAAGGTTATTAAAGTAAGTTTTCCATCTCCCCTTGATGTCTTTCTCCCTCACCAAGGCCTTTCCATCCGCGGCCTTTATAAACTTCACCAATCTCAAGTCCTGTCTACTACGTTCCCTTTCCTGGGCAATCTTAAACATGTCATGTTCACCTTCTTTTGTCTCTAATCGCTTATACATCGTCTCGTATGATGTGTTCTTTGCCTCTGACATAGACTTTTTCACCTCCCGTTTAGCCTCTTTGTATTTATCTTTTAGCTCTGCTCATTCTTCCTCATTACTACAGCGTAAAAGCTCTTTAAAATTTTGTTGCTTAATTCTTATCTTCTCCTGTACATCTTCGTTCCCCCACCAGGATTCCTTATGACCGATTGTCCTATTTGTTGTAGTCCCAAGCGTTTCTCTAGCTGCTTGAATGACTCTAGTTGCCATAGCCTCCCACTTTTGGTTGGCATCTTCCTGTAGCCCACTCAGGTTCATTGGTATGATTTTATCTCTAAAGATGGTAATTTTTTCGTCTTTGAGTTGTCCCCATCTGATCGTAGGTCTACTTCTCTTAGTTGGTTGGACAATTGCTCTCTTCAGTCGTAGATCTGCCACCAACATGTGATGTTGAGTGACTACTATCTGTCCCGGTATTGTCTTGCAGTCCTTCCACGAGCTACGATCTTCTCTCCTCATCAGCAGATAATCTATCTGTGTGTGTCTCCCGCCGCTGCTAAACGTAATTAGATGCGATTCTCTTTTCTTGAAAAACGAATTTATGATGCTTATGCGCTAATGCAAAGTCAAGAAGCTCCCTACCGACGTCATTCCTCAGACCATACCCAAAGCCTCAATGCACTAACGGGAAATGATCGTTGTCCTTACCGATATGCCCATTAAAATCTCCTCCTATGAATATTTTTTCTTCTCAAGGTATGTCTCCCATAACATGATCTAAACTCTCCCAGAACTTCTTTCTTTCCGTATCCCCTAATCCAACTTGCGGTGCATACGCACTAACTATAGCAACTACTTCGTCTCCTATTACTATCCTTAACAACATTAGTCTATCATCGATTCTTCTAACCTCCACTACATTATCCTTAAGTTCTTTAGCAACTAAAAAACCTACTCCATTTTTTGTTCCATCTGACCCTGAATACCATAGTTTATACCCATTACACTCCTTTGCGCTCCCACCCCACCATCTAGTCTCCTGGAGGCACGCTATCTGAACCTTACGGCTCCTTAACACATCTATTATCTCTAATAATTTACTAGTAAGGGTTCCTACATTCCACGATGCCACTCGTAATTTATAACCCTTATTCCCTGTAGTTGCATCTCTCGTCACCGTACATGATCTCGGGACAACATAATGTCGCCTGTTATCTATTATACCTCACTCACCCAGTGTGACAAGAAACACCTTAAAAAAGAGGATGCCACACTAATAAAGTATAAACAAAAGCAGTCACACACGCAAGGTCAACAAAACACAGACGACACAATTAAAACCAGCAGTAGAAATATATCAAATCACAAGACAATGTGACTAGCACAATCACATCCCTATTTAAAAGCAGAGTGCTGGTACCCCTAACCCAGCCAATCAGTTCAAGCACAAAAATATAAATAGAGCAGACTAGAAGCAGAGATAAAACCCGAGACGGAACGATCTCACCCAAATTACACGAACAAGTAGCTATTTAAAATCAGAATGCTGGTACCCCTAACCCAGCCAAACAATCTAAACTAACAGATATAAACTAAGGTATAGTTAAAGATATAATGAAAGACGAGTAAAAACATATATGTAAACCCGAGATAGAACGATCTCACCCAATGTACACCCAATTTAGGGTTCTTCGCTTATGCTGCTGGTACTGGTCCGGTGGAGGCGGTGGTAGGTATGGTTAGAGGAGGTATCTGCTGTGGTGGCTCCGATGGTGGTGGGGGTCGCCGGTGGTGGTGGTGGTGGCTAGGTGGGTGAGGGTGGACACTGGTGGGGGCGGTGGGTGGCTAGGTGGGTGGGGGTGGACAGCGGTGAAGGTGGCTGTGGGTGGCCGGTGGTGGCGGTGGTGGCGGTGGTGGCTAGGTGGGTGGGGGTGGGCAGCGGTGAAGGTGGCTGTTTAGATAAATTTACCTCACTCATCCTCCTCTAAACTATAACTATAACTGATCTTTTTTATTCACTAGATCTATAACAAAATAAAATTAAAAAATGTATAAAAATACACACATGGAATGAATGAAAAAACCCATCAAGGTGGTGGGTTCGAAAAAACCCTTATGTCATAGTTTTTATCATGCATCAAAACCATATCCTAAACACAAACATCAACTATCACTTTCATCTCAATCCTCATTCCTGAAATTTTAACCAAACACGCCCCAAGATCAAGCACATGTTTATAAATGTTTCCAACAGAACTTGCAAATTCAAAATTACCAATAGCCCTCCATCCAGACAATCCAAACATGTATAATTTTAGAGATAACTTACCAGATAGTTCTTAACAAGGATGGTGGTCTCTAGTTCTAATTAATATTCCCTTTTGTAATCATAACTAAAACAATAGGAAAAGATTAGAAACAATTTTAAATTGTAAGTTATTAATAATAATCATAAAGACATTAGAATTCATGTATATACCTAGCTAATGTTGAAGAGCTCTTCTTTGATATCTCTTACGGTCTTAAAATCAGCACTCTTATTCATTGCATAACTTCACATGTTAAAATCAAGATTAACCCTAATTAAGTTTAATTATTAAACAATACCATTCTTTGAGAAAAGAAAATTATAAGCCATTAGTAGAATTATATTGTTTGTACAAACCATCTTTGTCATGTTTCTTGAAGGACTAAGTGGAGGATCTGAAAGCAAAATTTTACATTCTTACGGACCCACCTGTCAAAACAAAAAATGGATAACACTATTATAACATAAACATCACAAACACCACATCCGAAGCCAACAACAGTTGCATATAGCATTTAACCAATATAATTTTCATAAGATTTTTCAATAATATTGGTTAAACATAATGTAATAGTCATAAAGAGTTTATTTTATTTTGGAGTAAATGTCTCTCGAGTTTAGTTAAAAGTAGAGGTAAACAGGTAAGTTTATTTTGATAATCAGTTTCGTTGGTCACTGCACGAGATTAATTATTTGACCGGTAATATTCGTATAATCAAAAGCATAATCTATTTACCCAAACAAGCTGTGCATTTAATCACATAAAAGGTACATTATTGTCAAATATAAATAATAACACTTGATTCATTCACATAATTTATCATCAACTTCTACTTTAAAAACCAAAGTGTTAGGTCACCAAAGACAATTAAATCTGAATGTTGCAATTTCTTAGTTTGCACTCCTTTCAAATCCTATAAAGCTTAAATTTAATGGGATAGGAAGATGCATATGCTCAACCTCTAA
This sequence comes from Flaveria linearis, assembly GCA_024085815.1. Classification (NCBI taxonomy): domain Eukaryota; kingdom Viridiplantae; phylum Streptophyta; class Magnoliopsida; order Asterales; family Asteraceae; genus Flaveria; species Flaveria linearis. The sequence goes on along the minus strand of CM044008.1, from coordinate 44,038,258 downwards.
AAGAATCAGCAAAAATATGTTACTATATACATTTGTTAAGCAATCAAGTCGATCAGAATAATCAACAAGATATAAACGTCATCTCAATCACTGAACATGTATGAGTTAATATAAACAAACTTTATCAGCTTACTCTACATGTTCTTACAGGAAAAATGGTAGAATTTGGTTGAAGCATTTCATCGATCAGTTAGCCTGCATCTTCAAATTATTATGTTCTGAACAATAGAATAGAAAAGATTAGCCCTATATGATTAAGGTTGTAACATTGAACTCAGAACTATCAAGTATCCCCAAAAATAATGATTCGATTTTAACAATTACCTTAAGTGAGACCCATTTCATGTCATCCACGGACTTGATCCAAATATTCTATTTCAACGTGGCAGTTTGTATATAAGAACTCTATTTAAGACCGCCAAACAGAAACCATATTATCATCAAACTTACATTTTTAGGCTTTTAAACCTCAATTAACTCGCTCTTCTTCTTATCTAATTTCACACTTTTCACATTTGATTGAATGAATGATACACACCTATAGAAGTTAATAGTAATCGTTCTAAATTCACATGTAAAAATGAAATATACAAGAAAATAAATGAGGTTGCATGTTCAAGATAACCACAAACGCAAGAACACCCAAAGAAACTAAAACATATCTTGAAGAAAATGAGGAACAAATCAAACTTGATATAACCTAAGTAAATAGCCGACAGTCGTGATGATAGATGCTGAGTTGTAGATTGCAAGACCTTCCATGTTAATTAGTCAAACAGTCATGATGATGGAGATACCAGAAAGAATTGTGAATACCCTCTCCACCACCAGCTCCATTCAAAATGTGTGTGTGGTGTTTGAATTTTGAAAACCAAAAGTGCGTCTAAGGGGAGTTTTGAATTTTGAAAAACAAAATCAACCCTAGTACGATGACGGTGATGGTAATAGCTTAATGGGTTGTACCTTGTGTATTATTATTTGTACAACTCTTAATTTTAAGAGTTTTTGTCAAATGACCATTCTATCATTCTCATGTGCTTATTAATATAGTATATATATATATATATATATATATATATATATATATATATAATCTGTGTGTGTAATTATATATGTGTGTTACATGTGAACTATTTTCTGCATTGTAAGGCATTAGAATGCGTGTGATCATATGGGCTTGGGGAATGAGAAAGATCAATAACTGATACCGTAACCGAGTCGAGAAACGCGAAATCGTATGACCCAATAATAATATTTAATATTTAATATTAATTATGTGATAAACATGAATACCCTCTCTACCACCAGCTCCCTTCAAAATGTGTGTGTGGTGTTTGAATTTTGAAAACCAAAAGTGTGTCTGAGGGGAGTTTTGAATTTTGAAAATCAAAAGCAACTCTAGTACGATGACGGTGATGGTAATAGCTTAGTGGGTTGTAACTTGAGTATTATTATTTATACAACTCTTAATTTTAAGAGTTTTTGTCAAATGACCATTCTATCCTTCTCATATGCTTATTAATATAGTGTGTGTGTGTGTGTGTGTATATATATATATATATATATCTGTGTGTGTGTAATAATATATGTGTGTTACATGTGAACTAATTTCTGCATTGTAAGGCATTAGAATGCATGTGATCGTATGGGCCCCATTCCCGGGAATACCCTCTCCACCACCAGCTCCGTTCAAAATGTGTGTGTGGTGTTTGAATTTTGAAAACCAAAAGTGTGTATGAGGGGAATTTTAAATTTTGAAAACCAAAAGAAACTCTAGTACGATGACAATGATGGTAATCGCTTAATGGGATGCAACTTGTGTATTATTATTTGTACAACTCTTAGTTTTAAGAGTTCTTGTCAAATGACCATTCTATGCTTCTCATACAGTTATATATATATATATATATATATATATATATATATATATATATATATATATATATATTGTGTGTGTGTGTGTTTAATAATATATGTGTGTTACATGTGAACTATTTTCTGCATTGTAAGGCCCCGTTCCCGGGAAGCCTCACAGTTTGTTAGTCATAGCATAAAATCACTTTATAAACAAAACATTGCAGCGGAATTAAATAAAAATTCACTTAAAACTTGGAAATCATATTGTACTCATACATTTGTCTTTAAGTGGAATAAAACATGGCGCATGGTCTTAAATTATAATAAAATTTCATAGACAGGAATGCCATCCATTGCTCGCCAAGTGGCTCGCTGGTGCCATTCTCAGCATCAACATTTACCTGTCCACTATTATGCATAAAAGTCAGCTTTGCTGAGTGAATTCTAGTTTTATATAAATAAGAAAATATAAGCTTTATCCTCCATATAATGACCACGCATACATCATACTACATAACATTTCTTAAATCATATTAAGCATGTTCATTATCTTTCATTCTTTCATTATCTTTCACTTCATCATAAGCGAGATTGCACAAAGCAAGAGCTCCATGTTGATCGACAACGAATGTTGATCCCCGTCGGTACACATCATCATGGTAGCTAACCCCCGACAGTTGATCCACACCGCAAGGCACATAGCCCGCTCATGAATAAGGATCCCTCATCATACGTCAGACTCACATAAGTGAAGTTTATCATAGTACTTGCAAGACTTTTCATCGTCAAATGGGCCCGGGGTAACATTTGTTAAGTTCCACTTCTCATTAATATTATCTTCCACTTAATATATAATAAGTAACTTATTAAGTACATAACATACCAAGTACTAGCCATCATAACACATAATCGACCCTCCGCGGGACATCGGGGGTTCAGGGGCGGCAGCCCCTGACTGCGGGGTCCTAGGGGCAGCAGCCCCTAGTTGGGTCCAAGGGGCAACGCCCCTGGCTGGGAAAATTTGTTATAGGAAAATTTATTTTCTTTTTAAAACCCCTTAAAATCTTTACCTTGAAAATATTAGGTTTACTATGCATAATAGCCCGTAGAAGTTACTCACCTGGATATCGTGAGTAACTTCTAAACTAAGCCTTCTAGGCTAAGATCACACTACACAGCCTGCAGATAAGTTAACACTTAAAGGGTTTAATTTCTGTCTAATTTCACTGCTAATTTCACTGTCAGATAAGCAGTTTCGCTGGTAGTTTCGCTGGCAATTTCGCTGCAGTTTCGCTGCCAGTTTCGCAGACAGTTTCGCCCAGCAATTTCGCCCTGCAGTTTCGCATGACTGTTTCGCTGTCAGATGCGCCCAACTTTCATTGGAATTTCCTAGTTTTGTAATACTATAGGTCAACCTAGTCTCTAGCGAAATTACCAGCGAAACTGTAGTTTCACTGGAAATTTTCTTAGTTTTGCTGGATGAGTCCACAGTTTCGCTGATCGAGCTTACAGTTTCGCTGGACGAATAAAAATGATGAACCAGCCATTTTTAAGCCAAAATCTTAAGTTTTTACGTCCAATCGCTTAGTTTATCAACCATGAGGCTATATCTAAGCTTTTTACATGTTTTCTTACGTAAAAATGTGACCTTTATGCGATTCTTTGCAACTGTTCAAAACCCAAAACCCTAGAATTCCGGTTTGATCTACAGAAGGGTTTAAAGGCTGATTCTTACCTGGATTTGTTGCTCCTTCTTATGGTTTGATGCTCCAACATCCATATTTTCAATCCTTTAACCTTTGAAGCTCCAATTCTTGAGTTTTCTTCACTTTCTCTCTCTACTTTCTCTCTCTATGAATTTGGGAGGCTAGGGTTCAAGTGAGGGAGGGTGGCTAGTTAAATGTGTTAAAGGGTTGATTATGGGTCCATAATCACTTAGGATCTTTCCAATAAGCCTATTTTACCCCATAACCCATTTCCTTCCTTTATTTAATACCCACTAATTAAACCCATTATGCTTGATGACTCGTTTTGACTTTTCGGGTGTTACAAATCTCCCCCACTTATTTAGGTTTTGTCCTCAAAACCTGTTAGTCATCAAATAATTGAAGATAAAATTTCCTCATCTCCTCCTCGGTCTCCCATGTAGATTCTGATCCTTTTCTGTGTCTCCACTGTACTCATACTAGCGGAACTACTTTATTACGTAAGTGCTTCTGTTTCAATCAAGGATGGCCACCGGCCGCTCTACATAGTTCATCCGTTCATCGATTTCAATGTCTTCTAATGGTACAACTGCATCATTGTCTGCCAGACATTTCCTAAGATGAGATACATTTTACATAGGGTGAATTCCACTCAACTCATCGGGTAGTTCTAATCTGTAGGCCACTTCCCCTTCCCTCGTGACAATACGGAATGGCCCTATGAACCTTGGGCTTAACTTTCCCCGTTTTCAAAACTTGATGATCCCTTTCCAGGGAGATACCTTGAGCATAACTTGTCACCAACCTTGAACTCTATCCGTCTACGCCTCTTATCAGCACAAGACTTCTGGCGATCCTTTGCGGCTTTCATGAATGCCTTAATCTTATATAACTTCTCGGTTGTGATCTTAATCACTTCAAGACTCCCTAATTCCTTTTTCCCGATGTCACCCCAACACACGGGCATTCGGCACTTCCAACCGTACAACATCTCATAAGGTGGCATACCAATGTTGGCATGGTAACTATTATTATATGAGAATTCCGCCAAAGGTAAGTGCTCATTCCAACTTCCTCCGAAATCAATTACACACGCTCGTAGCATGTCTTCTAATGTCTGAATCGTTTTTTCCGACTGACCATCCGTCTGGGGGTGGTAAGCCGTACTACTATGTAGTCTAGTCCCCATTGAGTAGTGAAACCTCTTTCAGAACTTGGACGTAAACCGCGTTTCCCATTCCAAAACGATAGACACTGGAACGCCGTGACAAGCCACGATCTCCGTAATAAATAACTCCGCCAACCTCTCAGAGGAAAACGTCTCACGAATTGGTAGGAAATGGGCGCTCTTTGTTAAACGGTCAACAATCACCCAGATATCATCACTTCTTCTCGTCGTGCAAGGTAGCTTCATGATGAAGTCCATTGTGATGTGTTCCTATTTCCATTCAGGAATATCCAATGGCTGGATCTTCCCATATGACTTTATTACGTAAGTGCTTCTCTTTCCAATCAAGGATGGCCACCGGCTGCTCTACATAGTTCAGCCGTTCATCGATTTCAATGTCTTCTAATGGTACAACTGCATCATTGTCTGCCAGACATTTCCTAAGATGAGCTACATGGAACATAGGGTGAATTCCACTCAACTCATCGGGTTGTTTTAATCTGTAGGCCACTTCCCTTACCCTCGTGACAATACGGAACGGCCCTATGAACCTTGGGCTTAACTTTCCTCGTTTTAGAAACCTGATGATCCCTTTTCAGGGAGATACCTTGAGCATAACCTTGTCACCAACCTCGAACTTTATCGGTCTATGCCTCTTATCAGCATAAGACTTCTGGCGATCCTTTGCGGCTTTCATGAATGACTTAATCTTATCTAACTTCTCGGTTGTGACCTCAATCACTTCAATATTCCCTAATTCCTTTTGCCCGATGTCACCCCAACACGCGGGCGTTCGACACTTCCTACCGTACAGTATCTCATAAGGTGGCATACCAATGCTGGCATGATAACTATTATTATATGAGAATTCCGCCAACGGTATGTGCTCATCCCAACTTTCTCCAAAATCAATTACACACACTCGTATCATGTCTTCTAACATCTGAATCGTTTTTTCCGACTGACCATCCGTCTGGGGTGGTAAGCCATACTAATATGCAGTCTAGTCCCCATTGAGTCGTGAAACCTCTTCCAGAACTTGGACGTAAACCGCGTGTCCCATTCCAAAACGATAGACACTAGAACGCCGTGACAAGCCATGATCTCCTTAATAAATAACTCCGCCAACCTCTCAGAGGAAAACGTCTCACGAATTGGTAGAAATGGGTGCTCTTTGTTAAACAGTCAACAATCACCCAGATAGCATCACTTCCTCTCGCCGTGCAAGGTAGCTTCGTGATGAAGTCCATTGTGATGTGTTCCCATTTCCATTCAGGAATATCCAAAGGCTGGATCTTTCCATATGGCTTTTGGTGCTCTGCCTTCACTTGCAAACAAGTCAGGCACTTTCTCACGTACTTAGTCACATCACGCTTCATTCCTGGCCACCAGTAATCTCTCTTTAAATCCCGATACATCTTTGTGGCACCAGGGTGGATGGAATGACGGGTCTTGTGAGCCTCATCCATGATCTTCTCCCTCAAATCCCCATAGAGAGGAATCCACATCCGCCCGAATCGGGTTCTAACACCAAGGGTGTCTTCTCCTAATTCTGATTCCTGTCCTTTCATCCGTTCAGAGTTGACTCTATTACCTTCCAGTACTTCATCTTGGAACTTTCTCACTTGCTTCATAACTTCGGGCATCATGATCAACCGATAAGCCTTCACCCGGATCGGTTCGGGCCGTCCCTTCCGGCTAAGGGCATTAAAAACCACATTTGCCTTACCAGGATGGTATTGAATTTCGCAGTTATAGTCCTTAATCAGTTCTAACCACCTCTGCTGTCTCATATTGAGATCCTTTTGTTCGAGGAAATACTTCAAACTTTTATGGTCAGTGATGATGGTTCATTTCACCCCATATAGGTAGTGCCTCCAAATATTCAATGTAAACACCACTGCAACCAACTCCAAATCATGGGTAGGATAATTAGTCTCGTGGACCATTAATTGTCTACAAGCATAGGCTATCACCTTCCCTCGTTGCATCAACATGCAACCCAATCCTGCATACGAGGCATCTGAGTAGACTACCAGGTCCTCGTTCCCTTCAGGTAACGTCAAGACAGGGGCTTGAGTTAACCTCATCTTTAGTTCTAGGAAGATCAGTACCCCATTCATACCTTACGTCTTTTCGGGTCAGCTTAGTCAAAGGAGAAGCTATCTTGGAGAAATCCTGGATAAACCTCCTATAGTAACCTGCCAGGCCTAAGAAACTACGAATCTCAGATGGCGTCTTTGGAGGTTCCCATTGCATCACCGCTTCAACCTTCACAGGGTCCACCCTGATCCCCTTGGGGTTAACCACATGACCCAGGAATTGAACTTCTCGAAGCCAACATACACATTTAGAGAACTTACCATATAACTTTTCGCTTCTAAGCGTCTCCAATACTTCTCGAATATGATCGGCGTGTTCTTCTTCACTCTTTGAATAAATCAAGATGTCATCAATGAACACTATTACCAATTTATCCAACATCGGCCGATATACCCGATTCATAAGGTCCATAAAAGTAGCTGGCACATTGGTTAAACCAAAGGACATGACGAGAAATTCGTAGTGTCCATAACGTTTACGAAACGCCGTCTTAGAAACATCTTGTTCTTTCACCTTCAGTTGGTGGTAACCAGACCACAGGTCTATCCTTGAAAACCAGCTGGCACCCTGAAGTTGATCGAACAGGTGGTCGATCCTTGGTAACGGATACCGATTCTTTACGGTTAACTTATTGAGCTCGCGATAGTCAAGCACGTCCGCATGCTACCATCTTTGTTCTTAACGAATAGAACTAGAGCACCCCATGGAGATATACTCGGTCGGATGAAGCCCTTATCCAATAAATCTTGAAACTGGTCCCTCAATTCTACCATCTCCGAAGGAGCTAATCGATATGGTGCTTTAGCGACGGGTTGTGCTCCTGGTAGCAAATCAATTTGGAATTTGATTTCGTGGTCAGGCGGCACACCAGTCAGGTCTTCAGGAAGACGTCAGGAAAATCACGCACCACTGGTACGCTAGATAATTGTGGCTCTGGCGCATCCATATCCCTTACATAGGCCAAGTAAACACTGCACCCACGCCTCAAGTACTTTTCGGCTGTGATCATCGACACCACCTTCGGTATACTGCACGCTCTATCCCCACGAACCGTAACTGAGCTACCATCGAGCGCGATTAGGCTAATTATCTTTTTACCACATACTATATTCGCTTCATAGTTAGCCAACCCATATCAAAACCTCCTAAGGCCATAACATGCAATCTTGCAGGGAACTTATAACCTTCCAACTCTATCAAGCGGCTCAACTACCTCAGTCACCTTGGTGGACTTACCAATGGCTGTTTCTACATAAAAGGGCTCATCTATATTTCTACTCTTATCATGCAATAAACGACAAAAGGCAGTATACACAAAACTCCTACTAGGACCAGAATCAAAGAGCACAGAAGCATATTCGTGGTCCACCAGAAACATACCTGAAACTACTTCTGGATCTGCCCTTGCCTCCTCATGAGTTATGTTGAATGCCCTCGCCTTTTCCTTCGAACCATCACCCTTTCCCTTATCTCCAGCTTTAACCGTTCCTGATCCTCTTGAGTTTCCTTTCTTGTAGTCCCTCTCCACTTGTCCCATCTCACCATACTGGTAACACTTCACTACCTTGCAATCCCTAGCATAGTGGCCCTCACCCCCACATTTAAAACATTTTCCAGTCCCAAATCTACACTCCCCTAAATGTCCTTTTCCACATTTTCTACAAGCACCACCTTAACTTGAATTTCTTTGTCTCCTTGACTGATCCTCAACTCTCATCCTCTTCTCTCCACTTCTGAAGTTATCACCTCCGAACCTCTTCCCATTTACATTCTTGTTCCCACTCCATTTCTCCACCTTCTTCTGTATAGGCATTAGGTCCCTCTCATCGTACAACCTCCCAGCTAAGTCCACCACAGACCTAAATGTGTCTGGTCTAGCCGCAATCATGTGCCTCCTGATATCCATGGGTAAACCCCGCATGTATCTCTTGATCTTCTTGGATGCAGGTGCTACCATGTCTTGCATAAGTCTTGCAAGTTCAATGAACTTGGAGGTATACTCTTGATGAGTCATGTTCCCAGCCTCCAAATACAAGAACTCCTTCTCAATCTTGTCTAGTTCCTGATGGGGACAATACTCCTCCAGTACCTCCTTCAACTCAGACCACTTCAGTTTGGCTATCGATCGCTTTCCTTCAGCCTGGACAATATTGTCCAACCAGCATAACGTTGAGTCGACAAAAGAATGAGTGGCAGACATAACTTTCTGATCTTCCTGGCACTCACTAATTTCCAGTACCGCTTCCATCTCTCTGACCCAACGATGAGCGGCAGTAGCATTGTCGTTACCGTCAATGGTCAGGGTCTTCCACCTTTAATGTTGGGTCATTATAAGGCTGGTGCAACCAAAACCACTTCACACAGTCATTTTGGTGCTACACTCAAAAGGCTTCCGAAGCTAAGTATGAGATCTTCCGAAGTCTGAAGAACAACAGCTGAAGTCATCAGCTGAAGAAAGAGCTGAAGACTATCTTCCGAAGACAAAGTCTGAAGACTTCCGAAGACAAAGTCTGAAGACTTCCGAAGACAAAGTCTGAAGAAGACTTCCAAAGACAAAGTCTGAAGAAAGAGTTGAAGAAAGAGCTGAAGACAAAGTCTACTTCCGAAGACAGAAAAAGACTCCAAGCCTCGGAAGAAGCAGTCTTCCGAAGTATAAGTGGCTTCGGAAGAAGTTATTCTTCCGAAGAAACTTATCCTTCGGAAGACACTGCTATGTACAGTAGACATAAGTATGGTCTCTGACAGTCCGCTGCAGACCTCTGATACAGCATGGCTTCTTCCTAAAGAACCATGTTGTTGACCATACTTTATTCTACTGTATACCTTTTTATGATAGTACATGTTACCAACTTTAGTTGGTGACAAAAGGTAAGTCAGGGATATGTCCCGACTACCAACTCTCAGGCAAAATGTCTGAAAGACCACACCTAGAGTCTTGTAGTATAGATGTTTGGTTAGAGGTTTCCAGCTGGTATCAAAGTATATCCGGCTGTAGGTAGTATTATATATATCTTCTCTGTGTAACTCATTAGGTAGAGATATTTGAGTCCAAGAGTCTTGTAATCCTTTGATTTGAGAAGCAATATATAAAAGTACCTTGAAAATTTATTTCCTGTGTTCATTTACTGCTTGTACTTGTTATATTGTGATCAACTCTTCATTGACTCTTGCTGAGTGTTGTTCAAGGTGAGTTTGAGAGAAAAACCATCTGTTGAGTGACCAACAAACGATCCTGCAATTGGTATCAGAGCTCTCAGGCTCTTGATTGTGTGATCTTACCATCCAAATCAACCAGTTTTTCACTCCTCACTTCAAACCACTCACTCAAATGGCCGCTCTCACTAAGGCTGATATGGAGACCGGTACCATGACAAAATCCCCACTGATCACTCCTGAAGACTTTGACACATGGTGCACTAGAATGTAAGGCTTCATCAAGTGTCAAGACTCAAGGATGTGGGACTCCATTGTCAATGGTCCCTTCATACCAAGCACTACTTCTGCTACTGGTAATCGCATCATTCCAAAAGATGTTGATGATTACTCAGAAGAAGACAGGAAGAGAATAGAGCTAGATCAAAGGGCTATGACTTGTCTTCAAACTGCTATCCCAAACTCCATCTACAGAGGCTTCAAGAAGTGCAAGACAGTCAAAGATTTATGGGATGCATTGAAGCTTATGTATGAAGGATCCAAGGAAACCCAAGAGAATAAGAAGGATCTCTTGAAGCAGCAGTTTGAGAACTTTACTTTCAAGGCTGGTGAGACCTTGACTCAACAATACTTCAAGTATGTTGAGATAGTAGATACTGTGGTGGATATTGGAGTAGCTCTTGAGAATATAGACATAGTTAGGAAGTTCATGTCTTCCCTTCCTAAACTATGGACACACTATTGTGTTGTAATCAAGAGAACTTCGGACCTTAAGACTCTTACTCTCACAGAGTTGTATGGTATCCTAAGTGCATTCCAGATGGAGATAAACATGCAGAACTCTTCTGGTCACTCCAATAACCAACTGAGTTCAGCCCTTCATGTGGTTGAAAGGGAAGTCACAGAACCACAACATCAGTTGCTGTGCTACCCTGACAGCTCATATAATGGACCCTACATTACTCTACCTGAGACTCCAAAGTCTCATAAGGTTCAACATAACTCCTTTCAGGATAGTTGTGCCTTTGTCTTTGGAAGTGGACACTCTGGTGATTTTCAATATTGCTTTGATGATCTTGAGTACTTCAGTCCAGATGATGTGGAGTATGTGGACATTGTCCAACAGATTGCTCTTTTAACTTACAGAGCGAAGAATTTCTTCAAGAGACTGGAAGGCACTTCCCTCAAAACCCAGCCAACAGCAAGTTTGGGTTTTATAAGAGCAAAGCAAAGTGTTACAACTGCAACCAACTAGGTCACTTTGCTATGGAATGCAAGGCTCCCAAGAACAACCCGGGAACCCCACAGGCCTCCACACATCCCTCAGTTTCAAAGCATGAAAAGAAGTCAATTGAAACAGCTGCAATAGCTCAAGAAGTTGACTGGAGCTTCATGGTACAGGATGTGACTCCCGCTCAAGCACTCATCATCGGAACAGATGATGATCATGTATATGAACATCTTTGTACTCCAGCCTTTATTGCTAAAGTTAAACTCTATAAGGATTACAATACGAAAATCAGATCTGATGTTGAGTCTTTAAATATCTTAAAATCTGATTTTAAAAGAGCTGAATCTGACTATCAAAAGAAAATTGAGGAGTTAGAGAAAACTGTGTCTCTTTTAAAGCATGAAAAGACCAACTACAAGACTCAAATTAAAGATCTGATATCCAAACTGTCTGAAGGTCAAGCCTTGTTGGTCACTGCTGAGGCTCAGGCCAGGAAGCAAGCTATTGCTGAGCAAAACTTCCAAGCTATTTTTGCATCATCCTCTCATTCCAAAATGTTTTATCAAAACAAAGAAGGGTTGGGAACCAATGAAATAGCTCCACCATACTCTTATGAGTCTATTAGACTACCTAGATGTGGTACTGAAGAGCAAGAGGTTCCAACTGCTGACCCTTCTCCATTGGAACTAGAGGATGAGGCAAAAATAGTGGCCACCACAGGGGAGAAACAGGAAGATACACTCATCTCCACCTGTGAAGAACAAATCCAAACCACCAAGGCAAGAAGAAGCAGAGCTAAAGCTGCAAGAAGGACTGCCAAGAAGGTTGCAGAGTCCAAGCTTAAGATTGACCCAAAGCAAAAGGGTGTCTTCATCTCTGCTGGATTCCAGGTGGTAGGTACTTCTGATTCAGGAAAGGAGTGTAATACCAGCACTCCTGTCCTACCAAAGGATCAGAGGTTGAAAGGGAAAGTTGCTGATGAAGAGAAGAAATCCAAGAAACAGCAACCTGCAAATTCCCAGAAGACTAACATTGCATGCATAATGTGTGGTCTGCATAACCACATGGCTAAAGATTGTTACTACAATCCAGCAAGCACACATTATGCAAATAATGTTAGAAGAGAAGGAGTCAGGGAAGGTTTCTCAGTTGGACCGCTTCAAATGGTAAAAATGATGAAGAAGGGAAAGTTGGTCTCGGAAGCCAAGTTGATGCTCCATTTGACAAGAACAACAATGTCTGGATTGTAGATAGTGGATGCTCCAGGCATATGACAGGGAACAAATCTCTCCTTCAACAATTCCAGAACTATGATGGAGGGCCTGTCCAATTTGGAGGTGAGGCCGGAGGATATATTTTTGGCAGAGGAAGTATATCCAATGGCAGAATAAACATTGACAAAGTTCACTTTGTCAAACAGCTTGTACACAATCTGTTAAGTGTTTCTCAATTCTGTGACCACAAGCATCAAATGCTTTTCACAGAACATGAGTGCATTATCCTCAAACCAGGGATGACAATTCCTCCGGAATTGGTGCTTCTTAGATCTCCCAGGAAAGGGGATATGTACAAGTTGAATATGAACAATGCTTCTTCTATGGGTGAAGTATCATGCTTTCTTTCCAAAGCTGATAGTGATGAGTCAACACTATGGCATAAACTCATGTGTCATGTGAATTTTAAAACAATGAATAAATTGGCTAAAAACAACTTGGTACATGGTTTGCCTAAAAAGGAATTTTTCTGCAAAGATAACTGTATTGCATGTCTGAAAGGGAAACAACACAGGTCATCTCATAAATCCAAATGTGTTAACTCCATCACTACTCCATTACACTTATTGCAGATGGATCTCTTTGGTCCCACAAGTATATTGAGCATTGGAAGGAAATCATACTGCCTTATGATTGCTGATGATTTTACAAGATTTACATGGGTATTCTTTTTAAGAAGTAAAGATGAAACGGCTGAAACTTTAAAATCTTTTATTCTTAAAATAGAAAATCAAATTGATCACAAGGTTAAGATCATTAGAAGTGATCAAGGGACTGAGTTTAAGAACTTTGTTCTTGACTCATTCTGTAACTCAAAAGGGATTGCCAGACAATATAGTGCTCCCAGAACTCCTCAACAAAACGGTGTTGCTGAGAGGAGGAATAGGACACTTATTGAGGCTGCTCGGACCATGTTAGCTGATTCAAAGCTACCTCTAACATTCTGGGCAGAGGCAGTCAGCACTGCATGCTATGTGCAGAACAGGGTTCTTGTAGTTAAGCCCCATGGAAAAACCCCTTATGAGTTATGGAACAAGAGGCCACCGTTCATTGGCTTTCTAAGGTCCTTTGGCTGCAGGTGTACCATACTTAACACAAAGGACAACTTAGCAAAATTTGCTGAGAAGTCGGATGATGCTATCTTTGTTGGATACTCTTCTAGATCTAAAGCTTATAGAGTATACAACATCAAGAATCAACAATTTGAGGAGTCATCCAATATAGTTGTAAATGAGCACACTCCTTGTGTTAAGGGGAATGGACCTGATTATATCTTTGATTTAGAATTGTTTCCAAACTATTCTAAACAATCTTGTGAGAATGTTTCAGCTGGAACAGGTGCTCAAGGTGATGCTGATACTGATGCAGATCAACTATTTGAGCTTCCCAGACCTCTTTCAAGTTCTCCAAGAGCTGAAAGGCAACAAGCTTCAACCATTCACAGATCTGATAATGTAACTATCTCCAGGAATAGTGAAGCTTCAATAAGTGAATCACCTGATGAACCCCAAAGCTCTTCAGGTGATCCATTACAACACCAGGTTGAGGGAAGTAGTATTCTGAAGGAACAGGCAACTGTTAATACTACTTCACAACAAACCATTAATGATGTTTCTCAACCATTCAATCAGTCCTCATTGAATGACTTTGAAACAGCAGCTGGACAGAGTGATCCAGTTCCTGATCAGAATATATCCAACCTAGACTTATCTCTGCAACTGGAAGTGATTCCTTGCCTTAGGATTCATAACACTCATCCAACTCAGAACATCATAGGGAATGTCTCTGAGGGTGTGTCAACAAGAGGGCAAACTCATCATGGGAATGTCTTCTTGCACTCATGCTTCTTGTCTCAGATGGAACCCAAGAAGGTGGAAGATGCCTTAAAGGATAGTAGTTGGGTTGAATCGATGCAGGAGGAGCTGCTTCAATTCACTAGACAAAAGGTCTAGAATCTATGCCCACTACCATCTGGTCATGTACCCATAGGCACTAAATGGGTGTTCAGAAACAAGAAAGATGATAGAGGCTAGATTATCAAGAACAAGGCAAGATTAGTAGTTCAAGGGTATACCCAAGAGGAAGGAATCGATTATACTGATGTCTTTGCACCTGTTGAAAGACTTGAGGCAGTTAGGATCTTCCTTGCTTATGCTGCATCCAAGAACTTCACAGTATACCAACTTGATGTCAAGTGTGCATTTCTATATGGGGATATAGATAGGAAAATCTATGTATGTCAACCTCCAGGATTTGAAGACCCATGGCACCCTAACTATATGTGCAAACTGGATAAAGCTCTATATGGGCTGCACCAAGCACCTAGGCTATGGTATGAGACCTTGTCTCAGTTTCTCCTGAAGAATGGCCACATCAGAGGTACCATTGACAAGACTCTTTTCATCAGAATAAGTGGAAAAGACATATTGCTTGTTCAAGTCTATGTTGATGACATCATATTTGGTTCTTCAAATGACCAAATGTGCAAGGACTTTGAGAGCATAATGAAGCAGAAATTTGAGATGAGTTCCATGGGAAAATTGGACTTTTTCCTTGGAATTCAGGTGAAACAGATGAAGGAAGGGTTCTTCATAGGTCAATCTAAGTGTGTCTCAGACATCTTAGACAGATTTGAAATGAAGGACTGTAAACCAGCCAAGACACCCATACCCAGAAACCATAATCTTTGCCCTGACCTTGAGAGGGAGGATACTGATCAACATCAGTATAGAGCAATTATTGGTTCTCTGATGTATCTCACTGCTAGTAGACCAGATATCATGTTTGCCACATGCATTTATGCAAGATATCAGGCTGCTCCCAAGGTGTCTCACCTAGCTGCTGTTAAGAGAATCCTTAGATACCTCAAAGGAGCACCTAAACTTGGTCTCTGTTATCCGAAAAATAGTGATTTCAATCTCTATGGATACTCTGACAGTGACTATGGTGGTTGCAACATTCACAAGAAATCAACATCAGGAGGATGTCAATTTCTTGGTGGAAGGATTATCTCATGGCAATGCAAGAAACAATCCTGTGTCTCTACATCAAATGCTGAAGCTGAATACATTGCTGCTGCTAGCTGCTTTGCTCAACTGCTATGGATTCAAACTCAGATGTTAGACTATGGATTCAACTTCTTGACTACTCCTATCCATATTGACAACAATAGTGCTATCTCCATTACTGAAAATCCAGTGAAGCACTCCAAGACAAAGCACATTGATATCAGGTATCATTTCATCAGAGATATTCATGAAAAACATCTGATAAAGTTAATCAAAGTTGACTCAAATGAACAATATGCTGATTTGTTCACAAAGGCATTTGATGAACAAAGATTTAAGTATCTCATGTCAGCTATTGTGATGATAAACATTAATTAACTGCCTCTTTTGAAAAGCTGTTTAAATGTGTAATGTCTTGTGTCAATACAATTTAAGCCCTGTTACAAAAGATCTTTAAATTATTCCAAGTGTAAATTCCTTCCGAAGAGGAATTAACTCTCGGAAGATATTCTTGAATATCTTCCAAAGCCAAATTCCTCAATGAAAATTTTCTTCTCGGAAGAGTTTTTGGTCTCGGAAGAAGCGATTGATTTTACATCAGATCTACTTCCGAAGCTTATATAACTCTCCATTCAGAAAGACAATTTTACCTTCGAAAGCAATGCCTTGCTTCGGAAGAGAAATCGCCTTCGGAAGACAATTACCTTCGGAAATGTTTTACATTCGAAAGTAAAGGTTTTACTATGTAACGGATATCTTTTGGGCCGACTCTGTAAAAGGTAAAAATTTTGCTCATGATGGTCAGATTATTTAAAATTATCCCTTGCCGCCACTATCATTTCTCAGCCGAAAACCACCATACCACCCACAGTAAACCTCAAACAGTTACCCTATTACCGCCACTACCATAATTCATCCCCTTTAAATAATCTTTACTGATCAATTTCATCTTCTTTTACCAATTTACTGCCCTAACTATTCTCTTCACTGTCAAACCTGAAATTTCACCCAAATTCAAGCTTACTTTCTCTGAAATGGCGCTAAACCCTCAGCACAACCAAGTCGCATTACTTGATTCATCAAGAGATGCCGACTTCACCCAGATCATCACCTTTCTTACTGAATCCACCTACCTCACGGCGTTTACTGTCAACCCCACCGTGTACTCCAGCCACATGACTGAATTCTGGAGTAACGATCAAGCTGATGTCCTTAATGGGGTTCGCGTCCTGAGAACCCACATTTGTCGACATGAGTTGATCATCCTTGAACAACTCATCAGGGAGCATCTCGAGCTTCATGATGATGGGGCTCCTACTGAGTTCCCCAAAGAAGACTTGGATGGCACCTACATCCTAATGGGATATGGTGGAGATGTGAGCAGGTCAACCGTCTACAAGTTCAACTTCTCATACCATTGGAAGTTCCTGCTACACATTGTTCTGCACTGCTTATCCAACAAGTCAGGGGGATGGGATCAAATCCCACATGAAGTAGGATGCCTAGTTCATGGGTTGGTGAGAGGCCTGCGCTTCAACTACTCAAGATTTATGTTGACAAACTTGATTGGAAACCTAAGAAGGGATACATTGTTCATGTATCCCAGATACATTCAACACATAATCAACTGTGAGCTGGAACCGAGCAAGCTTGTCTGTGCAGCTGCTCTTACTGTTCCCCAAGTGCGGCCTACCATCTTCAAGACATTAAAGAAGGTGTCCACCAACTTTACTGGACGATACACTCCATTACCTCGAGAGATGATTGAGCGCATAGCTCCTGGTGACATCCCTGTTATCCCCATAGGTGATGAACCCACACCAGCCACCTCCACCACAAATGTCCCCACACCTTCTCTACCCATCAAAATCACTTACTAGTGACGCCCTAAACGAACCCTTGTTCAATCTACTCTGATTGAACAAGCTTCTCCAGTTCAAACC
This sequence comes from Flaveria linearis, assembly GCA_024085815.1. Taxonomy (NCBI): domain Eukaryota; kingdom Viridiplantae; phylum Streptophyta; class Magnoliopsida; order Asterales; family Asteraceae; genus Flaveria; species Flaveria linearis. Next base: position 44,020,815 of record CM044008.1, on the reverse strand, counting down.
AAAAGGGCTAGAATGGAACCATGGGCTCCCACTCAGTCCGAGGTCACCATCCTTCACATTTGACCTCAATGTGGGTTTTGAGCCTCCTCAGTCTCAAACCCAAGATCCCGAACCTCAAGCCTTTAGCCCACAGGGTGAGTCTCTATACTCCCCTGTGCAGCCTTCAAGGGACAGCCCCACCATACGCTCAATGCCTGTAGACATTGATCTAGGTCCCGGGTCAGTAGGTTTAACCGCCTTATCTTTTACTGACCTTTTACTCCGTACTGATGAAGAGATAACATCTCTCCATGGCCATGAAGTTGATCTACAACACCCTCTCAAAGATCAACAGAGCCAAGAGAGATCCCTTATCTCTAGCCCCCATCAGCAGCCAGCTACTGAGGTGAGTCCCACTGATGTGGAGGGGACTCATGTAGGCTCAGCTGCCGCTACTCATAGTCTCTCATTGAGCTCTCGGGACAGTGGTAACATCATTAGGACTGAGTCTACGGCAACTTTGCCTATTGACATCTCTAAAAGAGATTACTTTGAGCAAAGGTATCCAGGGTGCCAAGAAGCCACATCTGGTGGTGAGACTGAACATACTAGGTATGTTATCTCATCTCCCCGTGATTCTTCACATGAAGATGAGGGAAGTATGCAACTCACACTTTAGTACTTGCTCTCTAAGGTATCAAACCTGGAATCTCAGGTGAGGATCTTAGAGACAAGGACAGCCACTCAGCAACTTGAGATTGACAATCTCAAGGCTAAACTAGTAGAGAAACAGACGGAGAGGTCTGTTAGGCATGTACCTATTCATGTCTCATTGACTTCTTCCTCTATCTCATCTAGCTCTCAAGATGATGCTACCAAAAAGGGGGAAAAAGTTCAGAGACAAACATCTGAGGAACCACAGACCCAGTCCTTTACTTCCCAACTCATCACACTACCTGAGTCATCTCAATCAACTTTGAAGATTGACTCACAGATGCTTCATGATCTTTACAGACTTTTCACAAAGTTTGTATTGAGATCCTCCTTAGAACAGCCCAGCCCTGACACCACACTCATATATTTTGGGGCTGAGGAGCTTCAAAGACTGACTGCACCTTCTACCACTGTGGACAAAGTTGGTTAACCTAAGGTCCACATGGAACCTAAGATTAACTTCGAAGGGGAAATGGGGACTGATGGCCCAGCAACTAAAACAGATGGGACAGAACTTGCAGCAGCCTCTTCTTCCGAAGCTCAGGCTGAAACTTCCGAAGCTGACATTGAAGCCTCGGAAGAACAAGACAAGTCTTCCGAAGCTGAGATTGAAGCTATGGAAGGTTTGTTCCAAATGTCCGTGGAACTGACCATCACAGATGTTATTGCTGAAATAGCATCTGAGGTGAGCAGGGAGGACATTTCTAATATACCTCCATCCCAAACACCAGCTGAACCTCTCTCTTAATCTGAACCCTCTATCCAAGAACCACCACAGTCAAGCTCTGCCAAAGACAAAGGCAAAAGGAAATTGACTGAGGAAGAGCTTCAGGAAGAGGAAAGGATTGAGAAGCTCAAGAAGAAAGGTAGGTTTCCCACTGAGAAGCTGCTAGCTGCTAGTTCTAAGGCAGTTGCAGCTAATCAGGAGGAAATCAACACTAAGAGAAGGACAACACTCAGAGAAGGACAACACTCATTGACCAGCTCATTAACTTAGGAGCTGCCAATGAGGAAGTACTCCTGCTACCACTAGAGGAGTTGGTGACTTTGGAGAGGACAACCAGGCTAAGGCTAGAAGAAGAAGCCAGGTTGGCCTTGGAGAGGGAAAAAGACGAACAAAGGGAAGCAACCCTGCAGCTGAGAGAGGCTAGGATCAAATTCCTACTCTCAAGAGGCTTTAGTCTTCCTGGACTATCTCCACACGATAATGACATGATCCTGCTGCTCTACAACAAAGAGCAGGATCAAATGGAAAAGAAAAGGAAGCAAGCTGCCAGGGAGAAGTTGAAGGAGAGGAAGCGGAGGGAGGAAGAAAAGGGGGTCACTGCCACCAACTCAACATCACCTGTGAGGGAGACCTTATCAACATCACCTATGTTGATAACTATTCAAGCTCCCTCACTCTAGGTCAATTTCTTGAGTTGCCTAGAAGTACTTTGGGCCAGGCTGCAAGACTTCTCGGTCGCAACTCTGATACTCTCAATGCTGAAGAGAAGAGACTAAGAAGGAAACTGGCGACTCTACTGGATACAAGGAAGGAGGACAGGATTCCTAGTCAGTCTCCTGAACCTAGGAAAGTTATAATCCAGTGGAGGTTCAACGAACCTTCTCACAACTATGTTGTGGAAAGGGAGAATGGTGAAACTAATAGGCTTAATGCCACTTCTCTACTGCATCTCAGTAGATTTGACATTGCTGAGCTTGCAGAGAAGCCATTCTCCAACCCCTCTAACTCTGAGACTGCTGCTATCATCAGAAACTATATCAGCAGTCTTCATCTAGCCGAGCTAACTGCAAAGGCCAAGATCGAAGTAGAGTTGAAGTTGAGAAGACAGGAAGACAAGGAAAGACCTACCACCAAGGGCACAGCCTTTCTACAGATGGTGGAGGGTGCAGAATTGGAACTTATAGTTAGATGGGAATATGACTATAGTTCCCATCAGCTAACTCTTTTCAGAGGGCCACAACAAAGGTTACATATAATCCAAGGTAACAGACTGGATGTTCTGTCTACCAAGGATTTGTACAAACTTCTCAGCACCACATCAGGGAAGAACAAGGACACAGATAAATATCTACTCTCCTTGGTGCTGAAAGTTTTGAGAAGAAGAGAGAAGTGAAGTTTTGGTAGCATCAGCCTAGGGGGAGTTTGTTGGGTTATTATAAGGCTGGTGCAACCAAAACCACTTCACATAGTCATTTTGGTGCTACACTCAAAAGGCTTCCGAAGCTAAGTATGAGATCTTCCGAAGTCTGAAGAACAACAGCTGAAGTCATCAGCTGAAGAAAGAGCTGAAGACTATCTTCCGAAGACAAAGTCTGAAGATTTCTAAAGACAAAGTCTGAAGACTTCCGAAGACAAAGTATGAAGAAGACTTCCCAAGACAAAGTCTGAAGAAAGAGCTGAAGAAAGATCTGAAGACAAAGTCTACTTCCAAAGACAGAAGAAGACTCCAAGCCTCGGAAGAAGCAGTCTTCCGAAGTATAAATGGCTTCGGAAGAAGTTATTCTTCCGAAGAAACTTATCCTTCAGAAGACACTGCTATGTCCAGTAGACATAAGTATGGTCTCTGACAGTCCGCTGTAGACCTCTGATACAGCATGGCTTCTTCCTAAAGAACCATGTTTTTGACCATACTTTATTCTACTGTATACCTTTTTATGATAGTACATGTTACCAACTTTAGTTGGTGACAAAAGGTAAGTCAGGGACATGTCCTGACTACCAACTCTCAGGCAAAATGTCTGAAAGACCTCACCTAGAGTCTTGTAGTATAGATGTTTGGTTAGAGGTTTCCAGCTGGTATCAAAGTATATCCGGCGGTAGGTAGTATTATATATATCTTCTCTGTGTAACTCATTAGGTAGAGATATTTGAGTCCAAGAGTCTTGTAATCCTTTGAGTTGCGAAGCAATATATAAAAGTACCTTGAAAATTTATTTTCTGTGTTCATTTACTGCTTGTTACTTGTTATATTGTGATCAACTCTTCATTGACTCTTGCTGAGTGTTGTTCAAGGTGAGTTTGAGAGAAAAACCATCTGTTGAGTGACCAACAAACGATCCTGCATTTGAAATGCCCCATAGTTGCACCCCGTAGTCGTCTCCCTCTTAGACTCCTTATCACTGTCATCATCATGGACTACCACCTTAGGGTTTGATGGATCCTCTTCAAATTCCTCCGTCCTCCCAGTGGACCTTCCAGAATTCTTCTAATTTTCCTTCCCCTTCTTGTCAGCTTTCTCTCCATCCTTGACTGCTTTGATCACCTCAGTCACCACCAAGGGTAAGACATTTTGCATGACATTGTAGACATCCTTCACAGTGGACTTGAGGGTGGCTGATCCCTCACCCTGCGGGTGACTATGGTGGTATGACTCCTCGTGAACAGTCTCGGGAGCTTTAGCTTTGCTCCGGGCCACACGTGGTGTAGTAGTACGACCACCTCGAGGATGTCCACATGTAGCTTTCCCAGATTTCATGCCCGCCATATCTAATTCCTATAAGATTTAAGCACCGAAATGGTCATTCAAAATAATTGCTCAAATCATTACAAGTATGGTAAGTCCTTAATTATAGTGGCCAAGTGTGATTAACTACTGACCTTACCCTCCTGTCCCAAGCAATCACTATCCTAACACATGTCAGTATTCAAATCTATACACACATAAAACAAATAGCACACACACATCATACCAATTTACTTGAAATATTTTACCTAATGGCACGTACCTACATGGGTTGGCATCCTTCATTTGGTCCCATTTTCAGTTTAAGTTTAGGTTTAAAAAAATTATTTTACCCATTTCTCTTAAACTTTAGCTCTGATACCAACTTGTAAGGCCCCGTTCTCGGGAAGCCTCACAGTTGGTTAATCATAGCATAAAATCACTTTATAAATAAAACATTGCAGCGGAATTAAATAAACATTCACTCAAAACTTGGAAATCATATTGTACTCATACATTTGTCTTTAAGTGGAATAAAACATGGTGCATGGTCTTAAATTACAATAAAAATTTCATAGACAGGAATGACATCCATTGCTCGCCAAGTAGCTCGCTGGTGCCATCCTCAGCATCAGCATTCACCTGTCTACTATTATGCATAAAAGTCAGCTTTGCTGAGTGAGTTCTAGTTTTATATAAATAATAAAATATATGCTTTATCCTCCATATAATGACCATGCATACATCATACTACATAACATTTCTTGCATCATATTAAGCATGTTCATTATCTTTCAGTCTTTCATTATCTTTCACTTCATCATAAGCGAGATTGCACAAAGCAAGAGCTCCATGTTGATCGACAACGAATGTCGATCCCTACCGGTACACATCATCATGGTAGCTAACCCCCGACAGTTGATCCACACGGCAAGGCACATAGCCCGCTCATGAAATGGATCCATCGCCATACGTCAGACTCATATAAGTGAAGTCTATCATAGTGCTTGCAAGACTTTTCATCATCACATGGGCCCGGGGTAACATTCGTTAAGTTCCACTTCTCATTAATATTATCTTCCACTTAATATATAATACGTAACTTATTAAGTACACAACATACCAAGTACCAGCCATCATAACACATAATCGACCCTCCGTGGGACATCGGGGTTCGGCGGCGGCAGCCCCTAACAGCGGGGTCCTAGGGGCAGCATCCCCTAGTGGGGTCCAAAGGGCAACGCCCCTGGCTGGGGCTGGGCTACTAAGCCTTCTTGTCTAGGATAAAAAACATGGAAGAGTTTTTAAATAAGGGTATCTAGAACTCACCTGGATATTGTGAGTAACATCTAAACTAAGCCTTTTAGGCTAGGATCACACAACACAACCTGCAGATAAGTTAACACTTAAAGGGGTTAATTTCTGCCTAATTTCGCTACTAATTTTACTGTCTAGAAAAAGCAGTTTTGCTGGCAGTTTCGCTGGCAGTTTCGCTGGCAGTTTCGCTGGCAGTTTCGCTGGCAGTTTCGCTGGCAGTTTCGCTGGCAGTTTCGCTGGCAGTTTCGCTGGCAGTTTCGCTGGCAGTTTCGCTGGCAGTTTCGCTGGGAGTTTCGCTGGCAGTTTCGCAGCCAGTTTCGCAGCCAGTTTCGCCTAGCAGTTTCGCATGATAGTTTCGATGTCAGATGCGCTCAACTTTCGTTGGAATTTCCTAGTTTCGCAATATCTATAGGTCAACCTGGGCACTAGCGAAATTACCAGTGAAGCTGTAGTCACTGGAAGTTTTCTTAGTTTCGCTGCATGAGTCCACAGTTTTGATGATCGAGCTTACAGTTTCGCTGGACGAATAAAAATGACGAACCAGCCCGTTTTAACCTAAAATCTTAACTTTTTACGTCCAATCGCCTAGTTTATCAACCATGAGGCCATATCTAAGCTTTTTACATGTTTTCATATGTAAAAATGTGTCCTTTATGTGATTCTTTGTAACTTTTCAAAACCCAAAACCCTAGAATACGGGTTTGATCTACAGAAGGGTTTAAAGGCTGATTCTCAATTGGATTTGTTGCTCCTTCTTATGGTTTGATGCTCCAACACCCAGATCTTCAATCCCTTAACCTTTGAAGCTCCAATTCTTGAGTTTTCTTCACTTTCTCTCTCTACTTTCTCTCTCTATGAATTTGGGAGGCTAGGGTTCAAGTGAGGGAGACGGTGGCTAGTTGAATGTGTTAAAGGGCTGATTATGGCCCTTAATCACTTAGGCTCTTGCCGATAAGCCTAATTTACCCCCCAACCCACTTCATTCCTTTATTTATTACCCACTAATTAAACCCATTATTCTTGATGACTCGTTTTGACTTTTTGGGTGTTACAGATGACGGTGATGGTAATAGCTTAATGGGTTGTAACTTGTTTATTATTATTTGTACAACTCTTAATTTTTAAGAGTTTTTGTCAAATGACCATTCTATCCTTCTCATATGCTTATTAATATAGTATATATATACATATATATATGTGTGTGTATATATATATATCTCTGTGTGTGTGTAATAATATATGTGTATTACATGTGAACTATTTTCTGCATTGTAAGGCATTAGAATGCGTGTGATCGTATGGGCTTGGGGAATGAGAAAGATCGATAACTGATGCCGTAACCGTTTCGAGAAACGCGAAACCGTATGACCCAATAATAATATTTAATATTTAATATTAATTATGTGATAAACATGCATCCAGGTTGTTCGGAAACTTAATCGTTAGTGCTTACACTTACTGATTTTTTTGTGCATTTAAAATGAGTTCTCAACCCCGCTTTACTTATTTTCTTAGGGTGAAAGAAATGTGTGTTCAAACTCACTTTTATTGACCAGTATTAATGTAATATCACTTGTTTACTAGTCTTATATCACTTAAGTCCTTATACTCGAACCGTTAATGTACGTATTATAGCGAGGTAATTTTGAGTAGATCTACTTGGTTTCACAAACCCCATCTGGGCTAGTCGCGCTAGCACAACGTTCGTCAAATGGGTGTTTAATTCACCTAATTTCTCTTTTTGTGACCTTGTATTCACAACTGAGGCATTCATTTACATTGTCAGCTTTGGTTACGAACTTCATGCACTTAGTAACTTTTTTAGTAGACTAGCTATATGTTGATATTACTTTGTTTATTGTATCTGATTACATTATGTTCTGTTTATCAAAACCTATGAACTTACTAACCTTCTGTTGACATTTTAGCATGTTTCTTTCAGGTTCTTAAGGCGTGCACGATAGGATCATATCATCTTGCATTTCTTCATTTTCTGCTCAACAACACACATTCACATTTGCTATAATCTTATATTTATTTTGGTTTTGCGCGTGTTTGCGCCTTTGGATCATATCATCTTGCATTTCCTTATTGTCAGATCACATTCAAAAGTCCTACGGAAGACCAAAACACTTTCTTATACTTCACCAAGTACGTCAAATCAACAAGTCAAACACAAAAGTGATGTAATAAAGTCAACTTCTATGGACGACATTAGTTTACTCAGAGAACATCGCATCAAGACATTCTCTGGGTAACTTTCTTACCACGATAAGAAAGTTGCTGTTATCCTAAAAGTAAAATCCTGAGCCTATAAATATGAGGCATAAGTGCATACTTATATGTACTGATTGCAACGGATTGCTACAGATCATAACCTTACAACAAACCCTATCAACCCTAACAACAAACATAATAATACACACCAAATCATCATCATTAGAACCCTAGCAATCAATTATAGCAATCATTCAATCAATATTTGTTCAGTTGTAATGGAAAAACTTTTGAATCAAATATGTTTGTTTATATATATATATGTGTGTGTGTGTGTGTGTGTGTGAGTGTGTGTGTGTATATATATATATATAGATATATATATATAGATGTATCTATATATATATATATGTATATACATATATATAGACGTATCTATATATATATATATATATGTATGTATGTATATACATATATATATACGTATATACATATATAGATGTATCTATATATATGTATATATATATGTATATATATATATATGTATATATATATGTATATATATATATGTATATATATATGTATGTATGTATGTATATATATATATATAAATGAATGTATGTATGTATGTATGCATATATGTATCTATGTATATATACGTATATATATATACGTATATATATACATATCTATATACATACGTATATATATATATATATGTGTATATATACGACCTATATATATACGTATGTATACGTACGTATATATATACGTACACATATATATACGTATGTATATAGATACGTATATATATACATATATATGTACGTATATATATATATATTATATATATGTAGATGTATATATACACGTATATGTATACATATATACGTATATATACATCTATATATATGTATATATATACGAATGATAATACGAGCTAACGATGAGTGGAAAGACAGTCCGTCAAAGGTTACCTAGAACACGCAAGTACATAAGTATGTGTACACAGAAAGTTTAACAACCCTAAGTTCTCAATAAACATGTTGACCCAAGGATTTGGAAAACAAGACTCATTTGACCTAGTTGACCCGTTTGACCAGTTGGTGACAAGTTAATTTAATTCTTGTTTGATCAAGTATAAAAACTTATTACACATGGTTATCACACAAGTTCTTCATGTACGCCATATTATAAACCCTAGGTTCTATAAAGCTTATCATCCCACTACAGTTTGTCATACAACTCATACAAATCTCAAGAAATCCATAATTACAATTTTAACTAATAAATCATACACCACCATGATCTATCATAACACCAAAGATAGCTCCATAACCTCCAAACATAGTCCATCATCATGTAGTATTCCATAAGAGCCTAAATTTCCGAAGTAGAGCATCAAGAATTCATACAATTCAATCAACACAATCTACCACATTAGACATTGTCAACAAGCATTCTAACATGATCTTAACATCATGAACATGCCCAATTCATAATATCTACTGATCTACATGAATAAATTTTCCTATTCGGGAAAGTAACACCCAAAATTCATCTAACACCCAATTCATTCATGAATTCATAAACTTCATACCTAATCAAGTTCATAACAATCATCTGGACATGACATACGTCATCAATTCATCATAATTCCTAAATATCATGCACAAAAAGTTTCTACTTATAGCAATTTATGAACACCACATCAAAACCACAAATTTCTTGTATAATCCACGTAAACTAACATCAATGCAATACAACTAACATCATACTATCATCAAATAACATCAATTTCGAGTTTAATCATGTTAATTGAACTAGGCTTCTTCATGAATCAAAAGCTATGAAAAATCAATCAAAATCTTACCCTTAATCGTGTAGAAATCAAGAATTGACGTTTGCTACACGGTCACATCACTATGACTAATCAAAATCGAGTGTTTGTGCTTGTTATTGATCAAAATCACAAAGGGAGGAAGGTTGGTGATGGTTCTGTCGTAATGGGGATGTGGGGGGGGGGGGTATTAGGGTTTTGATTTTTGTTAACATTTAGTTTTATTGTAATTACAAAGTAACCCTCCTTGTTTAAATTTTATAAAGCTAATCCTTTTAAACACTTTTTAAATACTTCTAACTACAAAACATATATAATATTATTCAACAATAACAATCATATATTTTTAGCTAGCAACAATACACACAAACCCAATATAACACGTTGGCACATAACAAAGTTAAACTCACAAAAAATATTTAAAAATTCATAAATCACATAACCAAAAATTTATAATCAACATTATAAACTAAATTATTGTCTGATAATCATTGTTAATAAGGGTTAAGTCATCAACGTTCAATGATAACTAGTGTGTGCTTATGACACGTGTATGCAAGTACTAACGGAACTAACAGAGTTTGGTAAGGGAAAATTACCGGATGTCACATTATCCCCATGATGAAAGAACTTTCGTCCTAAAAATTACGTTACATGGTTGTGTTACATCACTAGTTAACCGCATTGGCACAACGAAATCTTGTGAGTTGTCATATCATCCCCATGTTGAAAGAAATTCCTCCCGAAATTTAATCAATACCTTCACCGGCTGTCGACGTCATGTCAAATAGATGACGATACTTAAGCTTCAACTAATCCACATGTTCCCATGTGAATTCTAGTCCACATCTTGAGTTCTAATGAACTTTGACTATGAGTATTTTGCTTTTCTTAAGGGTCTTGACTTCACGATCCATTACCTCAACCGACTTTTCAAGAAAGCATAATTGCTCCTCTACATGCACCTCCTCAAGTGGTACGACCAAAGTCTCGTCAGATAACTTTTTTAGATTGGAGACATGAAATACATTGTGAACTCCACTCAACGAATCAAGCGGGTCGAATCGATATGCCACTAGACCTATTCTTTCTAGAATCTTAAATGGTCCAACGTATCACGGATTAAGCTTTCCTCTTTGCCGAATCGTATCACACCTTTCCACGATGAGTCTTCCAGCAAAACTTTATTGCTGACCTAAAACTCCAAAGGTTTCATCGCTTATCTACATAGCTCTTCTATTCGTCTTGTGCTACAGGCATACAATTTTGTATCTGCATGATCTTTTCGGCAGTCTCATGCACCAATTCGGGGCTAGTCAACTGACTATCACCAAGTACCACCCAAAAATTTGGTGATCTACACTTTCGTCCATACAACATTTCAAATGGTGTTGCCTTATTGCTAGTGTGATAACTATTATTGTAAGAAAACTCCACCAACGATAGATGAACTTCCCAATCATTCCAAAAATCAATCACAAAAGCGCGCAACATGTCCTCCAATGTTAGAATAGTATGTAGGCTTTGCCCATCTCTTTACAAATGATAGGCAGTGCTCATATCCAGATGTGTACCGAAAGATTTGTGTATCGACTGCCAGAAATGGGATGTAAAAAGAGAATCTTGATCAGAAATAATCAAGATTAATACACTATGTCTCGAAACTACCTCCTTCAAATAAATTCGAGTTAACTTATCCAGAAATGGGATGTAGGTTTGCATAGACAATTCATGAGATCCATGAATACTGCTGGTGTATTAATCAACCGAAATGGCATGATACAGAACTCATAGTGGCCATAATGACTACGGAATGTGGTCTTCAAGATGTCTTCCTCTCGAACTCCCCCTTGATGATAACTGGACCTCAGATCAATCTTAGAATAATAGCTTTATTCCTGAAGCTGATCAAACAAATCATCTATACATGGCAAAGGGTCATGATTCTTGATTGTAACTTTCTTCAATTCTCTGTAGTTGATGCATATTAGAAATGTGCCATCCTTCTTCTTAATAAAGAGAACATGTGCTCCCTATGATGATGAGCTCAGTCGAATAAACCGTTTATCCAACAATTCTTAAAGTTGTGAACATAGTTCCTACAGTTGGTTCGGTGCTAACCAGTAAGGTGCTCTCATAATTGGAGTTGCTTCAGGAGTCAAATTAATCTGAAACTCAACTTGAAGATGAGGTGATAGTCGAAGCAGATCCTCTAGAAACATCTCTTGAAAGTCATGAACCACGTGAATAGTCTCTATCTTATTTTCCTCTTATTGCTTGTCAGTTACAAAACCTAATATGGCTAAGTGACTCTTGCGCAACCATTTCTGCGCTTTCATAAATGATATGATGCCTATCATAGCACCACTCATCTCGCCTTTAACCGAGAGAATTTCTCCACTCATGAGAGGAATACGAATGACCTTCTCATGACAAATGACTTTCGCTTGCTTCTAGGACAACCAATCCATGCCCACGACAACATCAAAACTCCCAAGTGTAATAGGCATAAGATCAATATCAAATGTCTGACCGGCAAGTTCTATCTTGCAATTCTTAAGATGTGTGTAACGTAGATTTGCTTAGCATCAACTAATTCTACGTTATATTTAGATTATAACGTAGAAGGCATATCACTTAAGAGACTACCAAACTTAGTAGAGATAAAATTCCAATCGGCTCCAGTTTCAAACAGTGTAGTAGCAAAATGACCATTAACAGGAAGTTGTCCAGTAATAGTTGTAGGGTCATTTAAAGCCTCATCTGAACTTGACATTAAAGCTCTCCCTTTGGCTCCTCCATTGTTACCACCATTATTGTCTCCGTTGTCACCATTGTTCTTGTTTCCACCATTCCCAGTGTCATTCCCATTTTTCTTTAACTGAGGACAGTTCCTCTTGTAATGTCCTTCCTTTCCACATTCAAAACAGCCTTTTGGTGTTTCTTGGGGCTGCTACGACTTTTTCATCACCTCATCATGACAATCCTTTGCCGCGTGTCCAGCCTTCCCACAACGCTGGCATCAAAAGTTATCGCACTTCCAGTGTGATGGTTGTTGTATCAGTTGCACTTGGAATACTTTCCCACGTACCCACTCTCTCTTTAAGATGAGGAAGATGATTGGTTGAAACTACGATTCTTATCAGACCTCCTTGTTACTGCTGTTTCTGATACTGCTGGGGATGGCTATTAGACGATGAGCCCTTGCTGCCTGAGTTATCCCACTTGCGCGTGTTATCGGGCACGCTTGCCACGGTTCCCCGTTTGTATAGTTTTCCTTATTCCATTGCTTGAACCGTCTGCTTGTGAGCTAGCCGGCTAGCCTGCTGAATAGTAGTTGGGTTTGAAGCAGTCGTCATACTTTGTATTTCTAGCAATAACCCACGTAGATAGAGCTCAATTCTCTTAATTTACGAGTTGATCACGCCAAGGCAAAGTGTCGCCAACTCGTGAGACCTCGTAATGTAGGTCTCAATCTCAGAACCTTCCATCTTCAGCAGCCAGAACTGAGCCTCCAGCTTCTAGACTTCATCATGAGGAAAGTATTCCTCTATCATCATGGCTTTGAACTCGTCCAATGGTAGAGCACTTGCCATCACCTGGACAAGCATCTGCACCTACGTGTTCCACCACGAGAACGCCGCACCCTCTAGTGTTCCTGTGGCGTATTTCACCTCGCCCGCCGCAAGATAGTTGCAGTTGGAGAAGATCAACTCGATCTTCTTAAACCACCGCACAAGTCCTACGACCCTTTTAGCTCCACTATAGCTATGGGGTTTAATATCAGTGAATGCCTCGTACGTGCATGCAGGCAGCCCAGAATTCAATATTTCAGAGGGTTTAGTCAAACCGAGTGGATTAACCGTATAATAGAGTATTTGTGTAGTTAATGACCAGGGTCATTGATTAACTCCAAATTAGGCAGCTTGAGTGTTCACCGCTGCCTACACATGTTGGTTGATTAAGGAGGCTAATTCGGTCGAGGTCATGTTTAATGCACTGGCGCCACGTCCACGACCACGTCCGCGTCCTCTTCCACATCCGTCCATATTTCACTTTATATTCACACATACGATAATGAGTAACACATAATATATTAATCTCATTGAAGTATAGTAAATAACAAGAAATAATGAATTTGTCACAAGCACAACATTTATAACAAAAATAATAACTCATGATAAATTAATTGTAAGTAATATCACAAAATATACAATCATTGTCAAAATTTCTTGTTTTCAGTTGGGTGGGAAACAAACCTTCTCATATATGTTTAAAAAAACACTATGTAGTCCAAGTTAAATAAATATGGAACTTAATCTATCACTTCAAATCCATCACTGTCCTCTTCCATCTCTACTGGTTCCTGCCTAGGCTCATCTTCGGGTTCCACTTCGGGTTCTTTATCTGGTTACTCATCAGGCTCTTCCTCTAGATCTTCTTCTAAGTCTTCCTTGGGTACCTTCCACTAGTTACTCCGAAGGTTCCTCTATTAGGGCCTCACGAGTCTCGAGCTAGTTTTCCAACACGCGTATCTGAATGATAGCCTTATGAAGCTGATCAAGCGTGTCATTAAGAGTAGCCGTCAACTCAACAACATGTCCACACAACCTGGATCTCTCCTCTCTGACCATCGTCACATCCTTGCATATCAAGCCACGAGTCTTCCTTCTCCTCGTACACTCTTCTTTCGTGCGGTTGTCGCGCATCCTACCTTTTATATTTCTCCTTGACCGCTGGTTGCAAACGATCATATGAGGCCACCAAAGCAATGATAACCAAATGAGGTGTGATGGTAGGAGGTATAAATTGTTGTCTCAAGTCACGATAGAGATCGTAAATGAAATAATTTCTTTTTCATGCATCAATAAGTATGCAATAAGTCAAAAAAATAGATGAATGTTTGTTTAAAGTATGCATGACTCATGTGTGCTTGTACGGTAGCTGCTAGTAACGACCTAAGAAAAGCATATTAAAAGTGTCAATATGACGGTTGGCGAGTTCAAGAGTTGTAAGAATCATAAAAAATAGTGTATCTTAAATATAAACAAGTTTATTTAAATAAATAGCTAGTCTAATTTCATTAGTAATAAACAATAGTGATTTCGCGATCGAATCTAACTATGTTTGTGTGTTTGCCTCCCGCCAAGATATACCAAATCATGACAATATTAGTCTTTCAAGACAATATTGCACCCGCTTGACTTCCTTTAGTATGGATGGGGATTTTCAGACCTAGTAGTACTACCCAAGATTTCCCACTAGAATCTGCAATTAACGATCCGAATGTGTAAAGGGTTTCTTTGGTATAACAAACAATTTCTTACTAAACACATGTTAAAATATTAAAGTGTTTTAAAATAAAGTATGCTTTCTCCCCCAAAAAGGGAGTAAATAAAAGTGGGGCATTAAACTCACCTGTGTACACAGAAAGTTTAACAACCCTAAGTTCTCATAAACATGTTGACTCAAGGATTTAGAAAACAAGACTCATTTGACCTAGTTGACCCGTTTGACCCATTGGTGACAAGTTAATTAAATTCTTCTTTGCTCAAGTATATAAACTTATTACACATGGTTATCACACAAGTTCCTCATGTACGCCATATTATAAATCCTACATTCAACAAAGCTTCTCATACCACTATAGTTTATCATACAACTCATACGGATCTCAAGAAATCCACGTTTACAATTTTAACTAATAAATCATACTCCACCATGATCTATCATAACCCCAAACATAGCTTCATAACCTCCTAACATAATCCATCATCATGTAGTATTCCATAAGAACCTAAATATCCCAAGTTGTGCATGAAGAATTCATACAAATCAATCAACACAATCTGCCACATTAGACTTCATCAACAAGCATTCTAACATGATCTTAACATCATGAACATGCCCAATTTACAATATCTAACGATCAACATGAATAAAGTTTCCCTTTCAGAATAGTAACACCCAAAATCCATCTAACACCCAATTCATTCATGAATTAATCAACTTCATACGTAATCAAGATCATAACAATCATCTAGACATGACAAACATCATAAATTCATCATAATTCTAAAAATCATCCATAAAAAGTTTCTGCTCATAACAAGGTATGAACAACACATCAAATCCATGAATTTCTTGCATAATCCATGTAAGTTAACATCAATGCAATACAACTAACATCATACTATCATCAAACAACATCAATTTCGGGTTTAATCATGTTAATTGAAGTAGGGTTCTTCATGAATCAAAAGGTGTGAAAAATTAATCAAAATCTTACCTTTAATCGTGTAGAAATCAAGAACTGACGCTTGTTGCACGTTCACATCACTTGGACAAATCAAAATCGAGTGTTTGTGCTTCTTATTGATCAAAATCGCAAAGGGAGGAGGGTTGGTGATGGTTCTGCCATAATGGGGATAGGGGGAGGTTTGGGTTTTGATTTTTGATAACATTTACTTTTATTGTAATTACAAAGTAGCCCGCCCTGTTTAAATTTTATAAAGCTAATATTTTTAAACACTTTTTAAATGCTTATAACTACAAAATTTATATAATCCTATACAATAATAATAATCATATATTTTTAGCTAGCAACAAAACACACGAATCCAATATAACACGTTGGCACATTACAAATTAAAATTCGTAAATAATATCTAAAAATTCATAAATCACATAACCATAAATTAATAATCAACATTATCAATTAAACTATTGTCTGATAATCATTGTTAATTAGTGTTAAGTCATCAACGTTCAATGATAACTAGTGTGTGCTCTCCCTTTGGCGTCCTTGCATATCAAGCCACGAGTCTTCCATCTCCTCATACACTCTGCTTTTGTGCTCTTGTCGCGCATCCTACCTTTTAAATTTCCCCTTAGTCGGTCGTTGCAAACGATCATATGAGGCCACCAAAGCAACGATAACCAAATGAGGTGTGATTATAGGGGGTATAAATTGGCGTCTCTAGTCACGGTAGGGATCGTAAATGGAACAATTTACTTTTCCTACATTAATAAGTATGCAATAAGTAAAAAAAAACAAATGAATGTTTGTTAAATGTATGCATGACTCGTGCACGCTCCTATGGTAGCTGCTAGTAACGACCTGAGAAAAGCATACTAAAAGTGTTAACATGACGGTTGGTGAGTTCAAGTGTTATAAGCATCATAAACGATAGTGTACCTTAAATATAAACAAGTGTATTAAAATAGATAGCTAGTCTAATTTCATTAGTAATAAACAATAGTGATTTCACGATCGAAGCTGACTACGATTGTCTGATTGCCTCCCGCCACGATATACCAAGTCGTGACGCTGTTAGTCTTTTAGGACAATATTGCACCCCTTTACTTCCTGTCGTATGGATGGGGTTTTTAGACCCAGTATTACTACCCAAGATTTCCCGCTAGAATCCGTAATTAACGATCTGAAAGTGTAAGGGCTTTCTATGGTATAACACACTATGTCTTACTAAACACATGTTATAATAGTAAAGCGTTTTAAAATAAAGTATGCTTTCTCCCCAAAAAAAGAGTAAATAAAAGTGGGGCATTAAACTCATCTGATACACAATCGAATGATAATAATAGGTAATGATGAGTCAAAAGACAATCCGTCAAAGGTTACCTAGAACACGCAAGTACATAAGTACATGTACATAGAAAGTTTAACAACCTAAGTGCTCAATAAGCATGTTGATCCAAGGTTTTGGAAATCAAGACTCATTTCAACATAGTTGACCCATTTGACCTTTGGTGACAAGTTAATTGAATTCTTGTTTGATCAAGTATAAAAACTCATTACACATGGTTATCATACAAGGTCTTCATGTACGCCATATTATAAACACTAGGTTCTATAAAGCTCATCGTACCGCTATAGTTTATCATAAAACTCATACAAATCTCAAGAAATCCAAAATTACAAATTTAACTAATAAATCATACATCACCATGATCTATCATAACCCCAAACATAGCTCCATAACCTCCTAACATAATCCATCATCATGTAGTATTCCATAAGAAACTAAATTTCCCAAGTAGTGCATCAAGAATTCATACAACTCAATCAACACAATCTACCATATTAGACATCGTCAACAAGCATTCTAACATGATCTTAACATCATGAACATGCCCGATTTATAATATCTAATGATCTACATGAATAAAGTTTCCCTTTCGGGAAAGTAACACCCAAAATCCATCTAACACCCAATTCATTCATTAATTCATCAACTTCATACCTAATTAAGTTCATAATAATCATCTAGACATGACAAACATCGTCAATTGATCTTAATTCTAAAACATCGTTCATAAAAAGTTTCTACTTATAGCAAGGTATGAAGAACACATCAACTCCATGAATTTGTTGCATAATCCACGTAAGCTAACATCAATGCAATATAACTAAAAACATACTATCATAAAACAACATCAATTTTCAGTTTAATCATGTTATTTGAAGTAGGGTTCTTCATGAATCAAAAGCTATAAAAATCAATCAAAATCTTACCTTTAATTGCGTAGAAATCAAGAATTGACGCTTGCTACATGTTGGAATCACTTGGACTAATCAAAATCGAGTGCTTGTGCTTGTCATTGATCCAAATCGCAAAGGGAGGAAGGTTGGTGATGATTCGGTCGCAATGGGGGATGTGGGGGTGGGGGTTAGGGTTTTGATTTTTGGTAACATTTAATTTTATGGTAATTAGAAAGTAGCCTCCTTGTTTAAATTTTATAAAACTTATCTTTTTAAACACTTTTTAAATACTTCTAACTACAAAACTGATATATTATTATTCAACAATAATAATCATATATTTTTAGCTAGCAACAAAACACACGAATCCAATATAACACGTTGGCGCGTTACAAAGTAAAATTCACAAATAATATTTAAAATTCATAAATCACATAACCAAAAATAAATAATCAACATTATTAATTAAATTATTATCTGATAATCATTGTTAATTAGGATTAAGTCCACAATATTCAATGACAACTAATGTGTGCTCACGATATATGCAAGACCGAACGGAATTAACGGAGTTTGGTAACGGAAATTTACCGGATGTCAGACTTTTAAATAGGCATGGTTATCATAAATCGAGATGTTAGGTATTGGTTCAAATTCCTTATGTCCTTTTACCCTTGAAATTCGTATCATTATCATAAATCGTCTTTTTATCAACATAAATCGAGATGTTTAGTCTTGGTTTAAATTCTTCACTAACCTCCTTTTTTATCCTTTTAAACCTGTATCATTATCATAAACATAGATGCTTAGCCTTGCCCCAAACTATTTATCAACATTTTTTTTACTTCCAAACCTGTATCATTATCACTAATCTATGCATTTGTTCTTGGTTCAAATTTTGGTTGTTGCCATTTGGATCCAAATAACTATTATAACTTAATATATTAGGCATTTGTTTACATTGTTATCCATAGGTGATATGTGGTTTCTTGCCTTTGCTAGGGTGTCACAATGACTTTTCGTTAGAGGAAGAGGTGAGAACGAAGTAGCGCTTCGGTCATATGGGTCCTGCCAATATCCTTCGGGTTGTGGTCTTGCAATAATATTGACAACAATATATTCGCAAACAATGCATCATAAATAATAAGTTACAAGAATAGTTGGTTCTCTATGTATATTAATAACAATGATATATATATATATATATATATATATATATATATATATATATATATTTATATGAGTGTGTGTGTATGTATGTGTGTGTCCGCGCGCGTGTGTGTGTTATAGCTAGGATGTTCATGTATCTAACCCATATAGTCAAACTCCAAAAATTCTAGATATTTGTTTATGTTGTTTAATTTAACATGTCGTGTTTGAATGATTATGTTGTACTAAAACCAAAGAGAATGATTAGTTAACGTTTTAAATGTTGAATTGTAAAGATACAAAATATTACGTTCAACCTGTCAAGACATCAATTACAACCAATCGGGCTACAAATGATCCGAATGACACGGGCAATGATTTGTTCATATTCGTTCATTATTTATATGAAAATGTTCATGAACTATTTACAAACACTAATCTAATGAGATGAACATGTTAATGGAAATTTACCGACTGCAAAGGAACACAAATAAATATTCATGAACCTAAATGAACACAAATTGGTGTTCAAAATATAAATAAATACACATGATTATATATATATGTTATAGAATGAAATTCACATTTTTAAACGCAAACATTACGTATAATCCACCAAATATAAATAAATGGGCGATGTTGGCGGAGAGATACAATATAACTAGGGTTTTATATTATTTAAATTAAACCTAATAAAATTAATATAAAAAAGTGTACATTTTCATCCTTAACGTTTTGTTGAATTTGTTATTTCAATCCAAAAATTTTTTTTGTCGTTTCAGTCACTATGGTTAACCAAATGTTGTCATTTGCATCCACTTACTCCATTAAGATCTCCGTTAAATATTGTAAGGCCCCGTTCACGGGCACCTCACAGTTGGTCATTCATCGCACATAAAACATACAATTATTTAAAACATCACAGCGGAAATTAGAAAAAACCATTTTTTATATATTTTAATGACAGCTTTTGCAACGTAATACAATACTGTTAACTATTACAAAATATTATAAATTGCATTACATCACAAAAATGTCATTATTATACGAATGGATGCCACTCCAAAAATGCCAAGTAGCTGCCCCGTGCCATTCTCAGCAACTTTTACCTGCCAACTTGAAAACACATAAAAGTCAGCGTTGCTAAGTGAGTTCTAATTTTATAATTAAAATACTTTACTTTCATTAAAACCTTTATTTACTTTCATACGTGGTCATGCATCATACGTGAGATAGAGGACATTACTTTTAGCTTTCATTAGCATTCATTGTTCACCATCGTATTCATAGCATGTTTTCATTTCATGCTTTTCGTTAACATTCTCTTATTTTCATTCTCATTCTTTCGTAACGCACTCATTATCATTCTTTTACATTTGTACTTGTTTACTTTCTTTCTTTCTTTCTTTCTTTAGTATGTAACGTCATTCTTTTAAATTCATATGGATTGATGAACAATACCCCGAACATTATGCACGAAGCTGATGTTGGACCTGTGGTAATTAACCCATGGACATTGTGCACGAAGCTGATCCCGTCACCTAGGGCAAGTCATCTCTCCCATTCATTAAAACCAATTGGTCCTACCCCAAACATTGTGCACGAAGCTGATGCTGGACCTGTGGTAATTAAACCACGAACATTGTGTATGAAGTTGATCCAGTCACCTAGGGCGTACCAAAGGGCCTTATCAATCTCAATGATTGACCTTGTGTGCATGCTTTGGGGTAGCTAACCCACATCACAGTTGAGCTAACGACAACATGGTCGTGCGCCTCCTTTCATTTTGCTTGCAAGTCGTTCTTTCGTTCGTTACGTTTTACTTTTCATCATTTTTATCTTTCCTTTCATTACGTTATTCTTTACGTTCTTTCATTAGTTTGTCATACTACGTAAAGTAATAACATAATATATCATGTATTTTACAATATAATAATAATACATTTAATCATCATTGAAAGATAACACATTATACATACATACATCATTCATTCATTTCATAACCCTAAGACATTCCATAATCATGCTTATAATGGGTAATCATTGCCCATAGGTCAACCTAATCAAAACCCTAGACTTTCTATTTTTCCTGAAATTTCAGAAAATTATTATAAGGGTCTGGACACATGGGCACTATTTGGGCATTTCTGCCCTGTTCAGACGTTTTGTCACTATGCAGACGTCTGGACTTACACAGTCATCTTTTACTTAGACGCATGGGCCTATTTAGGCGCATGGGCACTATCCTGGCGTTTGGGCCTACACTTAGTCATTTTAGTCATTATTCCAGACGTTCGGGCACAATTCAGGCGCATGGACCTTACTTAGGCGCATGGACCTTACTTAGGCGCATGGGCACTTAGGCGGTTGGGCACTATTTAGACGTCTGGGTTTCTGGGTGTTTGGGCACACTTAGGCAATTTGACCGTTGGACGCATGGGCCACTGTTTAGGCGCATGAGCAACTAACTTTCCCATAAACAACATAAATCAGTCCCATTTTATCTTGAATCACAATCTAAGCCTAGTATTGGCATCCTAAGCATCGTAACATGAACATACACCCATATGTATCCCAAAATTACACCCACCCACATAAATATTCACACACACATACATACGGGTAAACCAATTTTTTCTATAAAAATATGTTCACATGCATTTTCCAGCCCTAAATCAGTTAAAAACATGTTAAAAGGGGGTTCTAGAAACTCACCTGAGCTGCTTTCGGGTTTGAACCCTCTCTTGAACTTTCTCAGTCGTGCTTAACACCTAAAACCCACACACATACACAACCCGAACACACATTCATATTTATAAGCACGTAACTGACTAGATACATCTAAAACATCATAAAACCGAGAATTCGTACCAAAAAATTCGAATTATCCTTCCTTCTTCTTCTATAACCTCCGAGAATTCTCTGCTCTTCTTCTCTCTCTCTCTCTAAAAAATCCGAATGACAAGGTGTAAGAGGCAACATGGGCAGCCATGTTGCTTTATTCACCAACTTTTCCAAAGTTGTGTCCTTTTGGACACTTTTAATCCCTCAACTTGGGTTTTATAGCTTTTCTTTCTTTTCCATTACTTTTATTCCTTCTTCATATCTTAAAAAATAACCGGGTGTTACAAGTCCACCCCCCTTATATAGGTTTCGTCTCCGAAACCTGTTATTCCTCAAACAGATGAGGGTAATGCTGCCTCATCTCTCCTTCAATCTCCCATGTAGACTTGGATCCCTTCTTGTGCTTCCACTGTACTCGCACCAGAGGGACCACTTTATTCCTTAACCTCTTCTCCTTATGATTAATGATCGCTACTGGTTGCTCCATGTAATTGAGCCATTCATCCACTTCGATGTACTCCAGTGGTACAACCATATCCTCGTCCGCTAAACACTTTCGCAGATGAGATACATGAATGTCGGGTGAATTCCGCTTATCTCATCTGGTAGTTCCAACCTATAGGCCACCTCTCCTACTCGAGCAATGATTCGGAAAGGTCCTATATACCTTGGGCTTAACTTGCCTGCTTTCTAAACGGAACTATACCTTTCCAAGGTGAGACTTTTAACATAACCCTATCACCCACCTAGAACTCAATCGGTTTACGTCTCTTATCAGCATACGACTTCAGTCTATTCTTAGTTGCCTTCATAAAGGCTTTGATCTTTTCTATCATCTCCGTCATAGCCTCAATCACCTCAATACTTCCTAACTCTTTCTGACCAATATCACCCTAACAAACAGGTGTCCTACATCTCCTACCATATAGCATCTCGTACGGTGGTATGCCAATGCTGGCATGATAATTGTTGTTGTATGAGAATTCTGCTAACGGCAGATGGTCATCCCAACTTCCTCCAAAATCGATCACGCATGCTAGAAGCATGTCCTCGAGTGTCTGGATAGTCCTCTCAGACTGACCATCTGTATAAGGATGATAAGCTGTGCTGATGTGTAGCCTCGTCCCCATCGCATCGTGGAATTTCTTTCAAAATTTGGATGTAAACCGAGTGTCGAGATCAGACACAATAGACACTGGCACACCATGACAAGCTACAATATCTTTGATAAATAGATCTACGAGTCTCTTAGAAGAATACCTCTCTCAAATCGGTAGGAAGTGAGCACTCTTCGTCAAGCGATCAACTATCACCTATATAGCATCATACCCTTTCGGGGTACGTGGTAGCTTCGTAATCAAATCCATGGTGATGTGCTCCCACTTCCACTCGGGTATATCTAATGGATGGATTTTCTCATACGGCTTCTAGTGTTCCACCTTCACTTGCAAACAAGTAAGGCATTTGCTCACATACTCTGCTACATCACGCTTCATACCCGTCCACTAGTAATCTTTCTTCATGTCGTGGAACAACTTGGTAGCACCGGGATGAATGGAGTATCGAGTCTTATGAGCCTCGTCCATGATCTTTCCACATAAATCCCCGTAACGAGGAACCCACATTCGTCCGAATCGGGTTCTAACACCAAGAGTGTTCTCATCCAACTCCGTGACTAGACCTCTCTTCCTTTTAGAGTTAAGGCGGTCTTCTTTCAAAGCCTCATCTTGAAACTCCTTGACCTGCTTCATAACGTCAGAGGTCATAATCAGTTGATTAGCCTTCACCCAAATCGGCTCGGGTCTCTCCTTTCGGCTAAGGGCATCTGCCACCACGTTGGCCTTGCTCGGATGGTAATGGAACTCGCAATCATAATTTTTTATGAGCTCCAACCATTGCCTCTGCCTCATGTTCAAATCTTTCTGCTCGAAAAAGTACTTCAACCTTTTGTGGTTTGTGAATATGGTGCACTTCGTCCCGTATAAGTAGTGCCGCCAAATTTTCAACGCGAAAACCACCGCAGCTAGTTCTAGATCGTGTGTGGGATAGTTGACTTCGTGGGTTTTTAGCTGTCGGGATGCATAGGCTATTACCCTTCTGCGTTGCATCAATATGCAACCTAGCCCAAAATAAGAGGCATCCGAATATACCACTAAGTCTTCACTACCTTCGGGTAATGTCAAAACAGGAGCTTGTGTTAGTCTCGTATTTAACTCCTCAAAAGCACACTCCTGTTCTCGACCCCACACGAACTTCACATCCTTGCGAGTCAATTTGGTCAAGGTGAGGCTATCTTGGAAAAGTCTTGAATAAATCTCCTTTAGTAGCCCGCCAATCCTAAGAAGCTACGAATCTCAAATGGCGTCTTTGGAGACTTCCATTGCATCACGGCCTCGACCTTCCCCTGGTCCACCGTGATTCCCTCAGCATTTACCACGTGACCAGAAATTGCACCTCGCGCAACCAAAAAGCACACTTGGAGAATTCGGCATATAACTTTTCTCTCCAAAGTGTCTCCAATACCTCCCGTACATGGCCGGCATGTTCTTCCTCACTTCTCGAATAAATCAGGATATCGTCGATAAATACAATCACTGATTTATCTAACATCGGCCGACACACTCGATTCATCAAATCCATAAAAGCAGCTGGCGCATTGGTTAACCCAAAGGACATAACGAGAAACTCATAGTGTCCATAACGCATGCGAAAAGTTGTTTTAGGAATATCTTGCTCCTTCACTTTCAATTGATGGTAACTAGATCGAAGATCTATCCTCGAGAACTAACTGGCACCTTGGAGCTGATCAAACAAGTCATCAATCCTCAGTAATGGATACCGATTCTTTACTGTCAACTTGTTCGACTCACGGTAGTCAATACACATCCTCATACTACCGTCCTTCTTCTTCACGAATAAGAGTGGAGCACCCCAAGGAGAGATACTTGGTCTAATGAAACCCTTATCAAGCAACTCGTGCAGTTGCTCCATCAATTCCTTCATCTCAGTCGGAGCCAACTGATATGGTGCCTTAGTGACAGGCTGAGCACCGGGTATCGGGTCGATCTGAAATTCGATTTCATGATTCGATGGCACACCTGATAAGTCCTCTGGAAACACATCGGGAAAGTCACACACCACCAGTACATCAGACAATTGTGGTGTTGCCGTGTCCACATCCTTTATGTAGGCCAAGTAAGCACTACATCCACGTCTCATGCACTTTCCCGCCACCGCCATCGAAATCACTTTTGGAATCGTTGCAACTCGATCACCGTATATCGTCACCGAACTTCCATCAGGCGCTATCAGTCTAATCATCTTCTTTCAACACATGATGTTTTCTTCATAGGTTGCTAACCCATCCATCCCTAGTACAACATCAAATCCACCTAGGGGCATCACATGTAACTTAGCAGCAAACCTATGACCTTCTAATTCTATGGCATAGTCCTCTATAACATCAGTAACTCTAGTGGATTTACCAATAGCAATTTCTACGTCGAAGGGCTCATCAATACATTTACTACTAATAAGCAGTTTAGCACAGAAAGTAGCAGAAATAAAACTCCTACTAGCACCCAAATCAAATAACACAGAAGCAAGACTTTGATCTACTAGAAACGTACCGGACACAACATCGAGGTCCGTCCTAGCCTCCTTTCTGGTCATCACGAACGTCCTGGCGCTCGCCCTTTGCTCCTTAGTCCCGGTCTTCTTCCCTAATCCGGAACCCTCTGCCCTCGCCTTCTTGCATTCTCTGCTCATTTGGCCTACTTCACCACAGTTAAAGCACCTCGCTGCCTTTCAATCTCTAGGGATGTGGCCGGGCTTCCCGCACTTGAAACAGACATTAAGCCCCAGCCTGCACTCGCCAGCGTGCTCCTTTTCATACTTCCCGCATCTCTCCACTCCTGAGCCTGCAGCAATCACCCGTCGATCGTTCACCCTTGCCTTCTTGTCATTTGGGGTAAAGCCACCCCGCCCAAACCGTTTCCAGCTCCAGTTCCGATCATCACCACCAGTCTTCTTCTTCTCAACCACCACCACCTCCCTCTCGTCATACAATCTCCCAACCAAGTCAACCACCAACCTAAATGTACTAGGTCGGGCGCCGATCATGTGCCTACGGATATCCGCTGGTAAGCCTTGGATGTATTTTTGATCTTTCGTGAAAGGGGCGTCACCTGATCCGATACCAGCCGTGTCATCTCGCTGAACTTGGTGGTGTACAGTTGATGTGTCATGGTTCCCGCTTCCAGCTGCAGGAACTCCCTTTCCACCTTGTCCAACTCCCGATGAGGGCAGAACTCCTCAATCACCATCTTCTTCAGTTCACTCCACCTCATTCTGCCAATCGCCCTGCTACCCTCGGCTTGGACAATGTTGCCCCAGCAACATAAAGCCGAGTCCACAAACAAATGGGTGGCAAACATCACCTTCTAGTCCTCCCGGCACTCGCTGATTTCCAGGACAGCCTCCATCACCCTCACCCATCGGTGACCAGCAACAGCAGTGCTATTACCATCAAAAGTAGGGGGCTTGCATCTCTAGAATGCCCCATAGTTACACCCTCATGCTACCTCTGGCACAGGCTCCTCCTCCTCCTCTTCCTCATCAGTAGGGATAATCGTCTTGGTCTCGGGTTGCTCTCTCCCTGCCGAGGACCTGTTCTGATCCCTCCTCTCTCCTTCTTTAACAACCTTAATCACTTCGGTCACTACAGACGGCAAGATAGTCTGCATGACCTGATGAACCTCCTCCACTACGGCCTACTTCACCGAGGCTCTCAAGTTAGCACTCTCATCACCACCTTCCAGATGAGGGGTCTCAGGCTCCTCATGGGTCACCTTCTCAACCCTGGGCCTTCCTCTTGTGACCCGTTCTCCAGCACCACGTCCACCACGTGCTCTGCCTCGTGAAGCCTTAGAAGATCTACATCCAGCCATTCTCTAACACGCTATAAGATTTAAACAGTAACACGATCATTCAAGGTAATAGCTTAGTTTATGTTAAGTATAGTAAGTCCCTAATTACAATGGCCAGTTGTGATTAGCCACTTACTTTACTCTTCATACCCCAAGCATTTCCTATCCTGACTACATCGATATCTAAATCCACTAAGGGAAAACAGATCAAATAACATGCGCACATAATACCAGTTAACATTAAAGAAAATAACTGATGGCATCCATTCCTTTTGTCCCATTCTCATTGATACCAAGTTGTAAGGCCCCGTTCCCGGGCAGCTCACAGTTGGTTATTCATAGCACATAAAACATACAATTATTTAAAACATCGCAGCGGAAATTAGACAAACCCATTTTTTTATATATTTTAATGTCAGCTTTTGCAACGTAATACAATACTCTTAACTATTTCAAAATATCATAAATTGCATTACATCAACAAATGTCATTATTATACGAATGGATGCCATTCCAAAAATGCCAAGTAGCTGCCCCGTGCCATCCTTAACAACTTTTACCTGCCAATTGGAAAACACATAAAAGTCAGCGTTGCTGAGTGAGTTCTAATTTTTATAATTAAAATACTTTACTTTCGTTAAAACCTTTATTTACTTTCATACGTGGTCATGCATCATACGTGAGATAGAGGGCATTACTTTTAGGTTTCATTAGCATTCATTGTTCACCATCATATTCATAGCATGTTTTCATTTCATGCTTTTCGTTAACATTCTCATAGTTTCATTCTCATTCTTTCGTAACGCACTCATTATCATTCTTTTACATTTGTACTTGTTTACTTTCTTTCTTTCTTTCTTTCTTTAGTACGTTACGTCATTCTTTTAAATTCATATGGATTGATGAACAATACCCTGAACATTGTGCACGAAGCTGATGCTGGACCTGTGGTAATTAAACCACGAACATTGTGCACGAAGTTTATCCAGTCACCTAGGGCAAGTCATCTCGCCCATTCATTCAAACCAATTGGTCCTACCCCGAACATTGTGCATGAAGTTGATACTGGACCTGTGGTAATTAAACCAATTGGTCACCTAGTGCATACCAAAGGGCCTTGTCAATCTCAATGATTGACTATGTGTGCATCCTTTGGGGTAGCTAACCCGCATCACAGTTGAGCTAATGACAACATGGTCGTGCACCTCCTTTCATTTTGCTTGCTAGTCATTCTTTCGTTCTTTACGTTTTACTTTTCATCATTGTTATCTTTCCTTTCATTACGTTATACTTTATGTTGTTTCATTCGTTTGTCATACTACGTAAAGTAATAACATAATATATCACGTATTTTACAATATAATAATAATACGTTTAATCATCATTGAAAGATAACACGTTATACATACATACATCATTCATTCATTTCATAACCCTAAGACATTCCATAATCACGCTTATACTGGGTAATCATTTGTCACACCCCAGGCCTAGAGAGGCGGGACGTCACGATTAGTAAACAACAACCAAAATGCAGCGGAAACTAAATGGTTTAATACAATACAACTTTCAGCATTTACATCAGAATATTGGCTTTGTTTCAATTCACAAGGTGCCTAAATCTACAGTCTATAGGTGTTATGATCAATGTTTTGGTAAAGGTTTCTTGATGCCTTGGTAACTAAAGCTTCTAGGCTCGACTTTTGTCTTCAACACCTACCCTCACTTCTTGCCTCGGATTTAGGTATCTTCTATGGCTCAACTATTCTCCCTAGCTGTACCTGAAGACATGCTCAAAAAGAAAATTGTGTCAACATAAAGTTGGTGAGTTCAAGTGGTTCAAGTTTCAAAACAATAAAAGGAACTCTTAGAGTCCACAAGTGAAGGTTTTAGAATCAAGTGTGATAGTTTCTGAAAATCTCATTTGATGTTTAAAACATCATTTTTAGTATCAGTCATTGTGGGGTATCACAATCAACCCTGCACTTGGTCCCCGGTTGGCCTCTGCTAAACTTGTGTTTAACCGGATATTCCCGTAGGAAAGGACCAAGCCTCAGAATAGTGAACCATTCCTGCTAGGATGGTTCACCATAGTATCTTACTCAAAACCTGTTACATGCCACAAACGACCCCTCAGGATCTCAGTGGGGTACCTCCCTGTGGCGGGAGCCACTGTGCATGGGGGATTCCCCAAATAGATCTATTCACGTAAGAACAAGCGGTTCACAAAAGAATTAATAATTATGACTAAAGTATCAGCAGGTATCCAAAAAGTCCCACATACAAGCATCAAGTAAGCATAATCATAGTTCATAAAACAAAAGATCATGCCATACAGTAAACAATATCACACATAAGAGTTTCAGTTTAAAAGGAGCATGCTTCATCCCCAAAACAAAAGTAAAAAGGGGGAACACGAATACTCACCTGGTATCCTTATATAATTTCAGAGCTTGATAAAGAAAAGCGATGATCACCAACAAAGCAAACCTAACTAGAACATATAAGATTCATGTTTAGAATTAGCATGATGTTATTACATGCGTGCGGTTGAGCTCTTTAGTTAAATTTAAGTTGGTGATTAGTATCCTTAATGTATCTTAGCTTCTTGTGTATTTGTTAATTGTTATGAATTAACTCGTGTACATTAGGTTAATTAATGCATTTAATCAAGAGTTGTGTCTTAGTACGAAGAATGTCGAAAAATCAATTTATATCATGAATTCCAAATCTTTATAAATAACTTGCATTAACAATGTAGGTAATATATAATGTTTCAAACGATGTTTATAATGTTCACGTTCACATCATATTAGTTAACTTGATTGACGCTAAGTAATTCAATTATTGATAATAGTTGACTATATTTTTAATAAAAGGGGATACCAAATAATATTTATTTCAATAACAATGAGATGACCAACAATTAATAACAACAAGATGATAGATCATTATAGCGTTTTATGTCTTTTATCTTAAATAAAACGTATAGATGTCGGTTAACCTAAATATTCATTGCATAAATATACAAATGTACAATCGTATTTGTATGAATTACATCTCTAAGTCTTGTATGATTATATGTTATACGATGTAAACTTATTTGTATCGTCTATGACATGTTATTACCATTTCCCAAAAATGTAATGCTTCATATATTTTATCTAGTTTGATTTCTAACAAATAACGTTGTTACTTAAATCTCGTGCCCGAACTATCCATTTAAATCAGATAATTATAACAAGTGACGTTTATTTTCGTTTAATTCGAGTTTTTATAATTTATGCCTTTTTATATAATTAGAGCTCAATAACACGAATGCAAAATTATGATTCAATTTCAATGAGTTGCGCGTGCGATTTTACCTTCCACTCGGTTATAAATTCTAACCCACTCGTTTACGCCTTGATTTAATCGTGTTCCCGTTCCGTTGACTTCTCGTTGACCACGTTGTCCAAAGCCTTTCTTTGCCATCCTAACACGACCACAACCCTTAACAGCAACAACCATACGATCAAGACCACTCCAACACTACTAAAACGCCATTACAACTGCTATTTTCTATGATCATTCTAATCATCTTTAGGCCATTATCAAAGTGGCCCAACATGCCACTCAATTTGATAACCCAAACCAACATCCTTAATCACCTCCTTCTCCATCATCTCCACAACCACCGTGCACCGCCAACAACAACAATCAGCCCCTATCATCGACTAGGTTGGCCACCATGATTAAACAACCACAATAACAATCGACAGTCACCATCACAACCACCATCATCACCACCTAATCCCGACAACCATTATCATAATCACCATCACCATCGGCCGGTAACATTCAAAACCATAAATCACAGCCAACAACCATCACAGCCACAATCGCAGCCAATAACTATCACCACGACCGATAACCACACCCAAAACCCGCATGCAACCATATAATCAGCCAATACCACAACCACCTTCAAAGCCACCATATCACACCACCGTTTTCCCAACCGATAACCACCACTGTCACAACCACTTTGACAGCCTAAACCACAATCACAGCCAACAACAACAACAGCCAACAATGATAATCAACTTAAAAATACCAACATACAATCGATAATCAACCAAAAAAAATACCAACCACATGCAGCCATCGCAACTGCCGTCCCAACCATCACCAAACACCATCGATCAACATCCAGCAGCAACGCCACCATCGCCATCCTCGCAGCGGTCCTGCACCACCATCAACAGCCCCCGAACCGCCACAACCACGACAGCTGCCTACCACCATCGACACCTACATCGCGACCCCTATCGATTAACAACACCCTCGATTACCAGGACCAATAACAACTGCAGCATCGCCACTGGACTGCTCTCCGTATCGCGACCCCACCATCGGTGCAGCCGGGTGTCGCGACCACCACCACAGCCATCACCATCACGACCCGCAGCCGCGGTCGACCTCCATCTTCGACCACTCCGATATCGACTTGTAACCACCATCTTCTTCCTTCGATTCCCGTGGCTTTGTTGAGTTTTAGGAGAAATCAGGGTCGTTCTTGAGTTCAGGGTGTCGAGGGGGAGCCGGGGCTGTCGTTCACTTGCCGGCACTCGCCGGAATCGACCACCTCCGGCCGGTGGTTTAGCCGGATCGAAGAAAACAGGGGGAGAAAGGGAGACCGCGACCTGCTCTCTCTCTCTTCCTCTCTTTCTGATTTCTGAAACCCTAAAATGTAGAAAGTGTGGTTTATATATGGGTGTTAATGATGGGTTCGTTAATTGTTCGGTTCGCACGCGTTCGGATAGCCTTTTCACGTAACATAGTAAATTTTATTTCCCGTTAGTTTCGGTTGTACCATACGCTATAAATACTCTAAGATTACAAATTTTATTCATATTAGAAACCTACCGAATATTTAAACGAGGTCGTAATATGGCGCGTATTTAACACGTTTAGCGATTTTACGCGTTTTTATCGAATGAGCGATATTATGATCATTTTAGCATCGAATTGTATGCAATTAAGCATTAGAACGATATTTTGTTCGTTAACTTCCCATGTCAGTCACGTTAAAGCTTTATCTGACGAATTCTCGGGTTTTACCAGATCGTAACCCGGTTCGCGTCACGGTCGCGTTTCGGAACGTAGTTATTCCGGACAATGTACCAGTCATCAAATTTAATATGTTATGATAGTTAACAATGGTTAGATAAATATTTACAGAGTTACGAGACTCGGTCGTCATAACAGACGTCAGTTAAATGCAGGTGAAAACGGTTTTCGCGTTTCGCTTACGAATTTCTGTTGATTATGCTTGATTGATGAAAAATCTTTCAACAAGCATTATTTATGATATTGTTAGCATTAACAAGGATTTAAATTGGATGACAAGCCATTATAAGGAATTCTGATGGAATTCAGACGTTAGTACGCGTTAAATTGCCGGATTTTACCTGGTATGGGTTCTGAATCCGTTTTCAGTTTGGATCTTTCCCTAGTTGTTTCAAATCACATAAGAATTCTTTGTTTCATGGTTTCTCCTTCAATTAGTTCGTAAACATGCATTTGGGCCTTAAATGGGCCTTGTTTATATGTTCGGGCCCTTATTGGGCTTATTGGGCCCAAAAGGCTAGTTTCGTTCTGCAAGATTTCCTTGGTAAGCCCAAATCAATCCGGACCTTTATTGGGTCCTATAATACATTAAGCTTTCTAATTGGGCTAGATTTCAGAGCTGTTACATGTTGGGACCGTGTACGTACGGAGTACTAACCGATTCTTCGTTGTACCGAATCAAATAGTGCGGAATCCTATTTGATTGGCGATCCAATCAGTGAGAACGTAATCAGGATCAATCCTAACAATTAGAAAACGTTATGAATTGACTTGGAATGATCTGAAACGCTCTATGAAGTTGGAATGGTCGAACAGCACGTTCTGGGGCGATTAGGGTTTCAAGTATTCGAAGTGTCCCGTTTTTCCACGAATTAAGTGGTATTTATAGGTTACAGATCTCATTCGTGCGACTGAGTCTTGCGACTGACTCAGTCGTGCGATTGAGTAATACGACTGATTCATTCGTACGCTTAAGTCAGACTGATGACTCAATCGTCCGATTGACTCAGCATCTTAGTTCAACCGTGCGATTGGACCATTCGCATGGTCCAGTCGTGCGACTGAAAGAGATGTTTAGTCAAACACATTCATGAACCTTTAATGATTCAGAACTGTGTCTCACAACTGTAAACCTATATAACATGGTCATATTAAGCGTGTAACAACTAATAAAATAAGTAGATATAACATTATATAATCAACAACCATATTAAGAAGAGATTCTCATTAGATTGATTTAACATTACATATGTGTAACAAGATAGAAGTTTATTACATTTCAGCTCACTAGACTAGAACTGGGGACATGTGTATCAACAAACTCCCCTTGGACCTAGTTCTATCTAGACTTTAACTTCTTTCTTGAACTCTTCATATCGTTTCACCCTATCCTCTCTTGAGATCCCAGA
This sequence comes from Flaveria linearis, assembly GCA_024085815.1. Classification (NCBI taxonomy): domain Eukaryota; kingdom Viridiplantae; phylum Streptophyta; class Magnoliopsida; order Asterales; family Asteraceae; genus Flaveria; species Flaveria linearis. The sequence goes on along the minus strand of CM044008.1, from coordinate 43,987,354 downwards.
ATGGATATTTAATGCAAAGCAGATACGTATAACATGTTGGAATTGCAGTGCTTGCACAATATCCTGTGTATCAAAGAACAGTGGCCACTTGAATAAGATATAGACATCAGACTCAGACAAGTTGGTTAGCCACATCGGATCAAACACTCTTATCGTCTCGACCGTTCCTTCTTTCTCCAAAACTATGACGGCTTCACCAGTTCGCCAGTCATAATACCACCATTTGAAATGGGGTGCAAAATCCTGAGGCATCTCCCTCAATGGAATACGCGACATCGTGCGCGGAGGATGCCATCTCAAGACCACTTTTGGTCTTCCTGAGGTGGGGTCAACCTCAGTCCTATGAAATAACCTTCTTGGCTGTTGAGGTTTAAAGTTGACCCACCTAGTATGGTACTCTTTCTTTAATGCCTGCTCAAACCATCCTGATATCTTTCCTGGAACAGCATATAGGAGGTTCAAGTTGGCTAGACGATTTAGCTCAAACCCTGGAAGAGTTTTCAAATCATGAGGGAATTTGAAATATTCGATTCCCTTCTCTCTCTTTACTGCATAAACTTTGAGATCATCAAAGTATGCCCAGCTGATAATCTTTCCTAACACCTTCTGATGCTTTTTAATCTTGTAAAGCTTGGTGTAGGCATTTGACTTTGGAGGCCCACGCTGTTTCTTCATTTCCTCAAGGCAGGCAATCCATTCCTCCTTCTTGGTTGCACGATCAGCTTCATCTGCCTGAGGAATTTCTTCTGCAGCTGCCTTAGCTGCTGTCATCTCTTCCACTTTATCAAATATATTGCTGTCAAAGGTTTCCCCCACATCTGGAAGCACTTCGCCTTCGGCATTAGTGTATTGGGGATAATGATCAGCCGTTACGTCCTCAATCTCCACCTCATCGATATCTTGAAGTTCTTCATCGCTGACTACATCGACTGTGGGAGCATCTTTTACCAACTCATCCGGATTCAGACTGAACAGTTCTGCAATCTGTTCATCTGTCAAGTCGTGAATGATTTCCCCTTCTTCAGCTGAGTAACCCACAGACCGTTGCACTATCCCTTGAAGATCAAGAATCATAGTCAACTTGGTCTCAATCTGACGAAGGGGCATAACATCATGCTCATCGACTTGTGTGGTTGATCCTGTTACAAAATCAAATATAATGCAAGTAAGTATACATTGAACACATAACCAAAGATGATTTATATCCACACAATTTTATATATAACGGACTAGAATACATAATTTCGAGTACAAAGTTTCAGCAAAATAAATAAACGTCTAGTCTTGAACTTTGCCTTGTATCTCAGGTGGATCTTCAGTTGGAGTAGACGAAGAGGGATCTTGATCATGTCGTTTTTTAGATCTCCTTTCGCCTGCTGCACTCTCGCTTCTATCTCCGGAAGTTTCTCCTCCTTTACTTTCACCATCTCTCTTCTTCTCATCATCATCATTGCTTTCATCACCACCATCATCATCATCGTCATCATCCTCATCATCTTCATCATCGTCTTCCTCATCATTATCTTCATCATCACTATCATCACCATCCTCATCCCCTTCTCCTATCTTGAGGGGCTCATTCTGAGTGCCTTTTAACTTAAGCAACAGAGTTTTGTGAGCCGCCTCCAGCTTTCCCAACTTAGCATCTGACTCTGCCTCATGTTGAAGTAACCCAGTGATCTGATCTGTCTGTGAGGTGATCACCTGGGCTTGCGAAGAAATCTGCTCGCGTAGCTGCTGAATCTCAGCAGTTTGAGAGGAACTTAACTCTCTCAGCTGCTGTAACTGAGCCGTTTTCTCCGCATCAGACGCCATCAGCTTAACCACCATGCTGTTTAGGGCAGCAAGCTGTTCTACAACAGAAACTGGTGGGATGAATGAGCTGGATGGGAACAAAGATGGGCCTGTTTGTTGAGTCGTGGTGGAGGTGGTGGATGTGGTGAATATGGGGTTAGAGGTAAAGGCTGTAGATGGTGGTATAGTGGTGGTGGTGGATGTGGGAGTATTGTTTGGAGGTATAGAGGTGGTGGTGGTTTGAGGTGTTTGGGATATGGTGGATTGAGAGGTATGAGTGGTTTGGGTGGTTTGGGTAGGTGTTGTGGAAGTGGTAGTTGCAGGGGAGGTAGAAACAAGAGTGATCCTCCTGCGTTTGGCTTTCATCCCATGAGGACGAGCCATGTGTTTTCTCCGAGTCCCTTTTGACCCGGAGGCTCCCCCTTGGTTGCTGGGAGAGACTGGGTTATATGATGGGTCAGCAACAGAGCTCCCAGTCTCTCCTGGGCGTCCACCAACCGCCCACAGACCTTCCTCGGTTGCCACTACCCGACTACCCACTGTCCGGGTTAGTGGAGCCTCGTCTGAGTCCTCCTCCTCCTGCATGAAGTCAGGGTGGATTGGAGCTGTCTCAGGTCTACCTTGACCATCTCCATCCTGACCAGATCCTTGGTCATCATCATCGGAGTCATCGGAGGGTAGAGCCACATGCTCTACATCAGAGTCACTATCATCGTGACGCCACTTTCTTCTAGCTGGCGCCACATAGTCTTCACGGGCCAGATGCCCAAACAAACGTCTTACCGGGGGCTTGACCTGCTTTCCCCGGTAAACTTTCATTCTGCCTAAGGTGGTGTCATCCATCACCTCTAGCACAACCGCATCCTCCTTCTGCTTCGGCAACATAGGTAGCTTTTGGTCAAAGATCATTTGCAGGAAGCGAGGATACATGCAGAAGCCTTCTCTTCCCTTAACTTCAATATTCTCCACTAAGTAAGTGAAGATCATTCTTGAGAAGCTGAAAGGGTGATTCAGCACCAATGCAACGTAGGCATTCTGCATTTGCTCTGAGAGCTCGTCGATGCCTCCTTTTCGTGAGGCAATACACCTGAGCAAGACGTGGGCTAAGTATTTGAACTGGGGGCAAAGATTGCTCTTGTTGAGCATCCCAGAGTTTATGTCCCCAGTATACTTAGCTCTCAGGAAGCACCCTCTTACTGCCATCGGATGTAAACGAACAGGACAGTCACCATCATCTCCTAATTCTAGGACTGTCCTTAAGTCCTCCTCTGTTATCTCTATAGGTTGCCCAAGAACGGTGCTTCTAATAGTATAGGGCTCCCTGGATCTGTCTACTACAGCGTGTTCCCAAAATGACTGCTGCATCGACCTATATGGTGTACACTGTGCTGAGATAGCTCTGTATATCCTAGATCTTCTCAGAAATGTGATAATGCCAGAAAAATCAGCGGCATTCCTAGAGGTCAAGTCCAAATGAGCACAAATGTTGTGCTTCGTGCTCATAACCCATCGACTCGCCATCTGCAACACAATGTAAGTTTACGTTAGTACACGCAGAAAAGAGTAAACAAAATCAATGAGTTTCCATTTTGGTTAGTCGGGCGACTGAGCAACCGAATGAACATAGCCGTGCGACTGAGTGGAACGAATGAGTCTTGAAAGGTGAATTTATTCATACGGGCGACTAAGTCAAGCGAATGAGCATAGTCGTGCGTTTAATTCATACGTTCATCTCAGTCGGGCGACTGAGACTAATCGTCTTCTCAGTCGGGCGACTGGAGTTCATCAGTGTGTCCAGTCGCATACCCGACAGTTTGTCCATTCAAATTCGTGTTTTGAGCTATACTTGAAGTTAAACGTCGAAATTTAGCTCATTACACTCGGAAACTACCGATAAATCATGTTCTAACTTCTATTCGAACGTTTAAGCTAGTTTGGACAGCCTATTTGTTCATTTTGCGTTCGGTTACTGTTTGGTCTGAATTCGAGGGATTTTGGTCATCATTTATCAGTGTTATTGATGAAACACTTTGAGTAGTACCTGTATAATCACCAATGAGCGTTAGAACACGTAAACACAAGCAGATATGAATCAAAGAAAATTTCGACAGCGGTTCCTTAGGTCGGGCGAATAGAGGGGGCGATTTGGGAGAGTGAACGACTGATGATGATTTGGTCTGTTTTTATACTAGGGCAAAATTCAGTCGGGCGACTGAGTCTAGTCGCCTTGGTTAGTCGGCCGACTGAGTCTAGTCGCCTTGGATAGTCGGACGACTGAGTCTCAGTCGTGCCATCTACCCAATCGTTCATCTCCATTCGGCCGATTGAAGTTCATCCAAACGACAATATCAGTCGGTCACCTCCAATCGTTCGATGTGTTTCATTCGCATACCTCATTCGCACGTTTGACCTAGTCGGGCACATTTAACCGGCCGATTGGGTTCATTCGCATGGTCCAATCTTACGATTGTATTCAATCGTATACCCCATTCGGCCGACTGGGTCATATCAGATTCAGTCGAACGATTGGTCTATCCTTGTGCCAATTTTAGGTATGAACCAACACTTAGTTTTAATTACCAGTTGGTAAAACATTATGTGCATTAATTGATCATCTCAGACATGATTCATTTAACCACCCGATCACCTCAGACGTGATCCATTTATCCACCTGATCACCTCAGACGTGATCCATTTATCCACCTGATCACCTCAGACGTGATCCATTTATCCACCTGATCACCTCAGACATGATCCTTTTAACCTTTCAGAAACAAGTTATTTAGATAGACATTAAGCACTTACAGTGACGTTTAACAGATAGCAATATACACAGTCCGACATGACACATTATACTAAGACTAAACAAAAACTTAACCTATAAATAGAAAGACATATTTTTGTGATTTTTGATAGGGCAGGCTTGTATAGCTTATTAGCATTAACATTTTATCCGGAATGGACTCTCGTGGAATCAGACAGGCATATACACCATCACTTGGAACATTCAGTGCTTGTTACACTTTGCATGATATGATTGTACAGTTTTTCACTTATGGAAGACTTCTAAGGTCTAACTGGGAATCATGTTTGAACTAGTATGTAATTCTTATTGATTTTGAACATCAGGCAATGCAGCCACGACGATTGTCAGTATGTTTGTCCACTTAAATCCATACACAGACGTTTGACACACATCAGCGATTAATTAGATGAATTAGGTCAAACCGTATTTGTGTATTCCACCGGTATATAGTAATCAATCGTCCTCAGGAGATTTTGAGCGGTCTAGGATTTAGAAGATTTGGTTCTAAAAATTGTCAAAGAGATGCAGAACCTCAGGTCAGTGCCATCGCACAGCAGAGAGGTGCAAACAATAATGAATTCTTAGAACAAATAGGTTATGCTTAGCCTCAGGTCAGTGCCATCGCACAGCAGAGAGGCGCAATACCTATTTATCTTCTTAGAGCAGCATATTTGCATATACATTATTTTAATGACATTTGTCATCTTTTGCTCTGTTTTGCAGGTCTTTGCTCACATTTGTGGCATTTGCTTGCTCCTCACCCCTTATTGGACATTGATTGATAGTGCAGACCAGGGATACCATGGGAACACACAACTGGTTGAATAAATTTAGTTGAAGCCTGTTCACTGATGATGTCTAATGGTCTATTGTGTTGAATCTACTGACACATCGTATTGTGTACTTACACAACCCTAGATCTACTTTCTCCAAGTAATTACAATACCGGTCAAAGCTTCTATCATATTCCCAATTTTGTCAGACTTAGACTTCTCTGATTTATGATTGTTATTTTGAAACTGAAAAACCAATTTGATGTTCCAAGTAACTCGATGCCTGTGTGCTATCACTTTCCAGATTTATCGAGTCGCATTTCCAGTTTATTTGTCTGTGCCTTTTCAGCTTAACTTACCTCCCCCAATTTTTTTTTTTTTTTTTTTTTTTTTTTTAAATAAATGCATACTGAGCTAAATGTAAATGCATACTGAACTAAATCTCCCCCTAAAATTCTAAAACAGAAAATCTTTTGTGTTTTTGGATTTTATATGACATGGAAATTTAAAAAATAAATACAAAAATAAAAGAAAGAAAGAAATAAACTAAAGACACAAGTCGGACTATGAATCTGCTTCTGCAGCAATCACATCACTTTTCTTTTTAACGCCGTTGACCTCTAGGAGATATAAAAATCTTGGTTTATCAAACGGTTTGGTGTAGAGGTCAGCGCGCTGAAAATCCGTGTTAATTTTAATCACATCAATTAATTGTTTTTCATAGCAATCGCGTATGAAATGATATTTAATCCCGATGTGTTTTGTTTTTGGGTGTTGAACAGGATTTTTAGTGACAGCTATGGCAGCAGAATTATCAACATAAATAGGAGTGTTAGAAAATTTCAAGCCGTAGTCGCGCATTTGCTGTTGAATCCAGATGATTTGAGAGCAGCAACTTGCAGCAGCAACGTATTCAGCTTCACAGGTTGATAAGGCAACCGAGGTCTGCTTCTTGCATTGCCACGTGACTAACCGTCTTCCAAAGAACTGACACCCTGCTGACGTCGATTTGAAATTCATCTTGCAGCCACCATAATCTGAATCGCTGTACGCAGTAAGCTCGAAGTCATCGTCATGAGGATACCACAAACCCAGTGTTGGAGTACCCTTCAGATAACGAAAAATCCTTTTTACCCCAATCAGATGATTCACTTTTGGCTTCGCTTGATATCTAGAACATAGACATGTTGCATACATGATATCTGGACGCGAGGCAGTGAGATACATGAGAGAGCCAATCATCCCACGATACATAGTGGCATCCACCAAATCCCCATTCTCATCAGGAGCCACATCATGATTTGTGGCGAGAGGGGTACCGGCAGCAGACGTATTTTCCATGTCAAACCGACTGAGCATGTCGCCGACATACTTGGTCTGATGTAAGAAAATGCCAGTTGGTGTTTGATCCACCTGTAATCCCAGGAAGAACTTCATTTCTCCCATTGCACTCATTTCAAATTCTGCCTTCATCACAGATTCGAAATCTTTGCATAATGCTTCATTTCTAGATCCAAAGATGATATCATCCACATAGATCTGCACCAGAAGCAAGTCATCATCCTTTTCTTTGATAAACAATGTACAGTCAATCACACCCCTGCGAAAACCATGCTTCAGCAGGTGAGTGGAGAGCTTTTCATACCAAGCTCGAGGAGCCTGATGTAGCCCATACAGAGCCTTGTCTAACTTGTAGACTCTGTCCCGATGATAAGGATCTTCGAATCCTTCGGGTTGACTGACATAAACTTCTTCACGGATTTCCCCATGCAAGAATGCACTCTTAACATCCAGTTGATAAACTTTGATTTTCATGTAAGAGGCGTAGGCTAGAAAGATACGAATAGCTTCCATTCTAGCTACGGGAGCAAAGACTTCATTGTAGTCGATGCCTTCGACTTGTCTGAAGCCTTGAACAACCAAGCGTGCCTTGTTTCTGATAACAACACCTTGGTCATCCTTCTTGCATTTTAGTACCCATTTGGTACCAATCACCTTAACTCCTTTCGGCCTGTCAACTAGTGTCCAGACTCCAAGTTTCTTGAACTGGAGTAGCTCTTCTTGCATAGCATTTACCCAGGCCTCATCTTTCAGGGCGTCGCAGACATATTTAGGCTCGATTTGTGAAACAAAACATGAGAAAGCCCCGTCATTTACATAACCCTTTTCCATGACTGCAGCATAATCAGCAGAGTACAGCTGATTTCTTGTTTGCACACCGGATTGAATGTCCCCTATGATAGACGAGGGGGGATGATTCACACTGATCCTAGTCATTGGTGTGGTAGGGACCACAACCTCAGTATCCATATTGGTCACTACTGGTTCAGTATCCGGATTTCCTGCAGCTGGTATAGCAGCTGATGATTCACTGTGTTGAGTAGCTGTTTGCTCAGTGTTAGAAGCAGGAGCTTCTTCATCATCTGAAGAATCATCACTCTCATCATGAGCAGGAGTCGAAGAGCTTGAGGCATCAGCAGTAGGTGTGATGTTGCTTGAATCCAGATTTGGTGAGTTAAGAACATCATACATCATCTGGGTAGCAGCATCATCCTCTGAATCAAGCTGTGGAAGATTGAAGGATTTGAAAAAGCCATCATAATCAAAGAATGATGATGGGCCTTTTCCAGCAGGAGGTGTGATGTATCTCTGAACATCAACGTTGCACCACACCTCGACCTGACCCGTCGAGTTATTATAAACTCGTTTGTCTGGGATGCTGTATCCTAGGAATATTCCTTGATCTGCTTTTTCGCTGAACTTGCCATCCTGAGTCTTTTTCAGCAATGTACATGGAGCTCCAAATGGCTCCAGATACTCCAAATTTGGCTTTCTCTTCTGAAGTAGCTCATAACAAGTCTTGCCATGCCTTTTGACTACTAAACACGATTAAGTGTGTAGCAGGCATTTGCAACTGCCTCATTCCAAAACTGAACTGGGAGCTTTGAATCAGCTAACATGGTTCGTGCAGTCTCAATTAAGCTCCGATTCTTTCGTTCTGCAACTCCATTCATCTGTGGCGTGTATGCTGAGGTGAACTGGTGAACAATACCCTTCTCCTTGCAGAAAGCATTCATCCACTGATTCTTGAACTCTGTGCCATTGTCAGAACGAATTCTCCTTACCTTCAGTTTGTAGAGTGACTCCAAAGTCGTGACTAGCACCTTGAAAGAGTCAAACGTTTCTGATTTAGCTTTCAGAAACATCACCCAGGTGAATCTTGAGTAGTCATCAGTGACTACAAAGCAGTACCAGTCTCCTGCTATACTCTTTGTGCTTACAGGACCAAATAGATCCATGTGTAGCAGCTCCAAGGGCATCTCAATTGTGTTGACGTGCTTGGTCTTGTGAGATTTCTTGGTCTGCTTTCCCTTCTTGCAAGAGACACAAAAATCAGGAAGTTGGAAGTTCTTGACTGTAACTCCCTCAACAAGGTTGTTGTGAATCAGGTGATTCATCTTCCTTTGATTTATGTGTCCCATCCTTCTATGCCATGAGATGGAGTCCTTCTCTGTAGCTTTTGAAAGGAAACATTGTGCTGTAGATTCAGAGGTAGAAGCATTTGACATATCCAAGACATATAGATCATTGTACCTGGATGCAGACATCAAAACCTGCTTCTCTGGAATTTCCATCTCCTTTTTCAGTATGTAACATTTTCGGTTGTCAAACATAACTTTGAAGCCCTTGTCACATATCTGAGACACTGAAAGTAAATTGTTTTCCAGTTGTTGAACAAAATTTACTTTATCAAACTTTACCTTCTCATTACCTACTTCGCCTTGAGCAGTAATGTATCCTCCTTTATTACCAGCAAATGAAACATGTCCCCCTTTAATTTGTTTGACATTAAAAAGAAGAGACTTGTTTCCCGTCATGTGCCTGGAAGCTCCGCTATCCACAATCCATGTATTTGATGAAGCACTGTAGCGGACAACCTGCACATAATTGAAAACAATCAGTTAAGGAGGGGGACCCAAGCCTTGACTGGCTTGGGTTTCCCAGAGGAATCAACCATCATGAATTCAACCCACTGTCCTTTATCAGTAGGTGGAATGTCAACTTTCAGATTGTCCTGACTGTCAGACGCACCAGATGTCTTTGCTTTCCATAAACCATCCCTGTGAAAGGATTGTTTATGATAAACTTTAGACTGATTAACAGTTTGAGTATATGGTTTAGATTCAGAAACAGTTTTTCTCGCCGGTGTCACAGACCTGTCGGGGACTTGTCTGTGTTGTCTATCACGTGGGGGGGACGAAAACGACTTAGAAGGTGTTTTATGCCTAATGGGTGTTTTCGATCTCACTGGGGTCTTAGATCGCTGTTTTGAATCTACTTTGACTTTGTCGTTTAACTCAACTTTAATTCTTGGTGTCTGATAGCGTGGACAATTGGTTGAAATATGACCTCGCTGACCACAAGTATAGCAGGATCTCCATTCATCAGGACTAGGAGATCTCTTGTGGGGCGGAGAGTAAACCTCAGGAATGGGTCGTTTGGTCTCAGTCTTTGAATATGTACCCTCTTTAACAAATTTAACTTGTTTAACATTTGGATTAATTTGTCGTTGAGGTTGAACATTATCCCTTTTAACTGGTTTAGCTTGAGTGGATTTAGAAATCTTGGTTTGTGTAATATTTGACTTTGATTCCAAACCTAGAGTTGTTTGTACATTTGTTTCCACCTGTTTCTCAACATCGACCGTTTTTGATGCTGAGAGTTTCTGATTATCATCCGAAGAAGCAGACTGAACTGCAGTGTCCGGATCACTCACCAAAGGAGTTGTCACCACATGATCCTTAATTTGATTATTATTAATTGGACGTTGTTTTGTGTTCAAAAGGATTTCATGTGGTGGTGGAACTACCTTGTAACCCAATCCCTCCCCATTGTTGCGTTCTTTAACCAAGTTTTTCAAAATGTGCGAAGAACTCGCGAGACTATGTAGTTTTTGTTGCAATGACTCATTTTCTACCTGTAAGACTGCTTTTTCCTTTTTAGTTTCCTCAATGGTCTTTAAGTAGAATTTAATGTCATTCTCTTGGTTAAAGACAACAACTTCAGTTTCCTTTAGTTGCTTCTGCAAGGCATCTAACTTCTCCTTATAACTGCTCTCATTTAGTTTTAATATACGATTTGCCTCTGAGCACAGTTTTAAGTCATTTACTAAGTTATCATTGTGATCTAATAACCTAGCAAACTTTAGATCAATGCTTTCTCTAAATTTCTCACATTCGACACAAACATGTTCATTAAATAGTTCATCTTTGGATTTTACCTGTGTGGATGTAGATGTGCCTGCCATGAAAGCATTCTGAGACGTAGCTTGAGCTTCAGATTCTGAATTTAATTCATTCTTGACGATTTCATCAACAGCTTCAAACGTCTCTTCCAAATCAGCAGTATCAACTTCAGCTGAGCTTTCCCCTTCACTCGCCGAATCTTCGTTCAATTCTTCCACAGATGCTATGTTAGCTTCATCAGACAAGAATCTAAATGACCAGTCTTGTCCTTCATCTCCTTGTGCTACCATAGCTCTAGAATCACTACCCGTGGATGCTGGTTTCTTGTCTCTATCTTGCCTATTGAACGAAGAGAAAGGATTCCCATTCCCAGTCTTCTTGGGCTTTGAACACTCCCTTTTAAAATGTCCCTTCTCTCCACAATTGAAGCACGTGACTTTAGACTTGTCAAAACCAAAAGTTGTATCTTTAGTAGCCACGAGATTCTGCCCTGTTTTCTTCACAAATTTCTTTGCTCTTCGAACAGCGCTAGCAAGAGCCCACATGATGTCCATTCTTTCCAGCTCATTTTCATCAACTTGTTCATAATCTTCATCGGCAAGGTGGCAATTTCCAATCTTCCCCGCCACCAAACCATCATACGAGTGCACAACAGCAGCCAATAGATCCATGTGCTCTTTAGCAACCTCCACTGTTACCTTTCCCAAATTTTCTGTTGTCAACTTTGCAGACTGAGTAACAATAGGACTTTGACTAACACAAGATGCACCAAGAGACTCATTTGCAGATGATGAGCCTTGGTCAGAAGTTGGAGAGGCATTGGACACAAAGGCTGTTTGCAAAGGTGCACCAGAAGACTTTGCAGTAGGGTTGGAAGTAGAAGCAACATTATAGAGTGAGGGGTCTTGAGAATAAGAACCCTTTTTAGCCTTGTATTTTTGTCGCACTTCCTCCTCTTTCAGTTTTAGAATAAAATCATTGATATCCAGGGTATCTAAAACTGAGTTGTATCGCAGAGTAGAAATGAATGAATCCCACTTTGCAGGTAGACCATCTGCCAAACTTAAAACCTTGTCTTCCATTGACGTCTTAACACCATGAGTGTTAAGTTCACTCATCAGATGGTAGAAACGATCGATGATCTCATCTAAGCTTTCATTCCCAATTGCCGAGAAGTTATCAAACTCCTTCTTCAAAGCTTTGCCTTTCAGTGCCTTTAAGTTAGAATTTCCTTCATACCTCTTTTCAAGGACTTCCATCAGTTTTTACTTTGTTTGTGCTCTGAGTATTGATGAAAGATAGGCTTGGGAATGGACTGAGTCAAAATAGCATAAGCCTTCTTCTCTGCATTGTAGGCAACCTTTTGTGTATCGGAGAGTCCACTCAAAGTCAAAGGAACACCATCAGCCCCTACTGGTATTTTATAACCCACCTCAATAGAGTTCCATAAGTTTGTATCTACACCATTAAGATTGATTTCAAAACGTTGTCTCCATTGTGGAAAGTCCTCTATTGTCAATAGTTTAGGTGGCTTGTTATGGTTCCCTATCTCATTTTCCAGTAACAACAAATTCTGAATTCGTGAATCCTTTCCTGCTGACATGGCATAATTTTCTGAGTCCATCTTTGAATTAATTTAACTTGAGAATTAAACTGCTGTGCGAATGGGCTATATGCGATTGGACTCAAACGTACGATTGAAACAGACGACTGAGAGACTTAGACGACTGAACAGACAGTACGACTCAGATGTGCGACTGGAGTGGGCGATTGACTCAATCGGGCGATTGACACTGCGATTAACTCAACCGGGCGAATGGACTGGCGAATGACTCAAACGTGCGAAAGACTGGGGCGAATGAGTTCAGTCGTACGATTAAGATAATCGTGCGACTGGGTCGGCTGAAAACGCGATTTTTGAACACTTTTGACCTAGAACGCAATTCTTTGCAACCTAGACGGCTGAAACTCGAAAAACACTTAATTTTCAGAACATGCAAGCGTAAAGACTCGATTTTTAGCCAAAAGAATGAAACTTTTTGCGTAAAAACGTAGACTTTTTCACCAAAAACGATTGAATCAACGAAGAATCAAGAGCCAAAGCTCTGATACCACTTGTTGGGACCGTGTACGTACGGAGTACTAACCGATTCTTCGTTGTACCGAATCAAATAGTGCGGAATCCTATTTGATTGGCGATCCAATCAGTGAGAACGTAATCAGGATCAATCCTAACAATTAGAAAACGTTATGAATTGACTTGGAATGATCTGAAACGCTCTATGAAGTTGGAATGGTCGAACAGCACGTTCTGGGGCGATTAGGGTTTCAAGTATTCGAAGTGTCCCGTTTTTCCACGAATTAAGTGGTATTTATAGGTTACAGATCTCATTCGTGCGACTGAGTCTTGCGACTGACTCAGTCGTGCGATTGAGTAATACGACTGATTCATTCGTACGCTTAAGTCAGACTGATGACTCAATCGTCCGATTGACTCAGCATCTTAGTTCAACCGTGCGATTGGACCATTCGCATGGTCCAGTCGTGCGACTGAAAGAGATGTTTAGTCAAACACATTCATGAACCTTTAATGATTCAGAACTGTGTCTCACAACTGTAAACCTATATAACATGGTCATATTAAGCGTGTAACAACTAATAAAATAAGTAGATATAACATTATATAATCAACAACCATATTAAGAAGAGATTCTCATTAGATTGATTTAACATTACATATGTGTAACAAGATAGAAGTTTATTACATTTCAGCTCACTAGACTAGAACTGGGGACATGTGTATCAACATTACATTTGGTATCAGAGCCAGGTTTCGATCCTGGGACCTGTGGGTTATGGCAGCAAGTTGGAAATTCATCAGTGAATGCAAGGTTCATAGTAATACGTTTAATATATCACGTATTTTACAATATAATAGTAATACGTTTAATCATCATTAAAAGATAACACATTATACATACGTACATCATTCATTCATTTCATAACCCTAAGACATTCCATAATCATGCTTATACTGGGTAATCATTGCCCATAAGTCAACCTAGTCAAAACCCTAGACTTTCTGTTTTTCATGAAATTTTAGAAATTATTCTAAGGGTCTAGACGCATGGGCACTATTTTGGTGTTTCTGCTCTGTTCAGACGTTTTGTCACTATGCAGATGTCTGGACTTACACAGTCATCTTTCACTTAGACGCATGGGCCTATTTAGGCGCATGGTCACTATCCAGGCGTTTGGGCCTACACTTAGTCATTTTAGTCATTATTCCAGACGTTCGAGCGCTATTCAGGCACATGGACCTTACTTAGGCGCATGGGCACTTAGGCGGTTGGGCACTATTTAGACGTATGGGTTTCTAGGTGTTTGGGCACACTTAGGCAATTTGACTGTTGGACGCATGGGCCACTGTTTAGGTGCATGAGCAACTAACTTTCCCATAAACAACATAAATCAGTCCCATTTCATCTTAAATCACAATCTAAGCATAGTATTAGCATCCTAAGCATCATAACATGAACATACACCCATGTGTATCCCAAAATTACACCTACCCATATACACATTCACACATACATACATACGGGTAAAACCCATTTTTTCATAAAAACATGTTCACATGCATTTTCTAGCCCCAAATCAGTTAAAAACATGTTAAAAAGGGGGTTCTAGAAACTCACCTGAGCTTATTTTGGGTTTGAACCCTTCTCTTGAACTTTCTCAGTCGTGCTTAACACCTAAAACCCACACACATACACAACCCGAACACACATTCACATTTATAAGCACATAACTGAGACTAGAAACATCTAAAACATCATAAAACCAAGAATTCTTACCAAAAACTTCGAATTCTCCTTCTTCTTCTATAACCTCCGAGAATTCTCTGCTCTTCTTCTCTCTCTCTAAAAAATCTGAATGGCAAGGTGTAAGAGGTAACATGGGCAGCCATGTTGCTTTATTCACCAACTTTTCCAAAGTTGTGTCCTTTTAGACACTTTTAACCCCTCAACTTGGGTTTTATAGCTTTTCTTTCTTTACCTTTACTTTTATTCCTTCTTCATATCTTTAAAAATAACCGGGTGTTACAAATATAAGAGTTATTTAGTCTATTCCAACACCCTAATTATCCAATTAAAATAAAATAATCAATTAATATTTAATTAAAACTAAAAAACATATGAAGTAACTAGTAAGACCGGGCGCTTCGATTTAAAAGTTTTGATTAAGTCTAACTCATGTTGTTCAATTGAGGTTTGGTAGGAAGTTTCAATTGATATTCATGTTTTGTTCCGTGACACTCTAAAAATCTACGTGCGGGGTTTTACCATGAGGCGTGTGACATACCAGGATCTCAATCACTAGTTTCCAAGAACGACTCTATATGGACTAACATTCAAAACCCAAGTTTAACAATAAAAATATTGCGTAAGCGTTAAAGTAACTTGTAAACCAAACCAAGAAACATGAGTTGAAAAATGCGCAAACATACGCGCCACAAATATTTTACAAAACCAGAGTGTAAATACTAAAACAACATAATCCAAAATAGTTTCATAATATGTTGACAACCCAAAGATACTAACTCGTGAGTGCTCCTAGGCAATTGGCAACCTTAACATGAGAATAGCATACTAACAAGTCAACACAACGGTTGGTGAGTTCAAGAGTTTGCGTTTATACATAAACCAATAACAGTTGCAAAATATAAGTAGTGTATTGTAATAGATAGCTAGTCTATACATAATTAGTAATAATAATAGTGATTTCGCGGTTGAAGCTGACTGTGTTACATTTGTTGCCTCCTGCCACGACTTACCATGTCGTGACAATATTCATTAGGACAAAATTGCACCCGTTTGACCTCGAGTCGCACAGGTGGGGCTCGTCAGACCCACTAGTACTACCTAAAATTTCCCCCCTAAGTAATTATTAACATACCGAAAGTGTGAGGACTTTCCCAAACAAACTCAAATCATTCAACCACATTAGAAATAGTCCTAACATACCCATATAACTCATAACCATGAATTATAGGTGAAACTTCACTCAAACAAGTATAACAATACATAATTCATAATCAACCATCAATCAACAATAGTCCTAACATACCCATATAACTCATAACCATGAATTCCCACAAACAGGCCAAAATAGGTAATTAATCAACTAAAAATGCATACAACCTAAACAACACATTCAACCACATTAGAAATCATCCATGAACATACTAGCATGATCCTAATGTCCCAAACATACTCAAATCATCATATTCAAGAATTTGCACAAATAAAGTTTCCCTTTTAGGAAAGCACATCCCAAATCCATCAAACACACAATACATTTATGAATTCATCAATAACATACCAATTCAAGTCCATGATAACATCTAGCCATGATCAGCAACATCTAATCATCTTAATTCATAAATCTCATATTCAAAAGTTTCCATTAACGGCAAGGTATGAACTACATGATCAATACTTGGATTTGTAACATAATTATCATAATCCTAACATTCATACAACATCATTAACATCCTAATATCATCAATCCATCACCAAATCACCAAGTTCAAGAAATAAAGTTACTATTATTAGTAATATGTGAACTACATATCAAATTCATGGATTTCCTTGTAAAATCATCGTAAACTAACATCAATACACACCAACTAATATCAACAAATCATCAAACAACATCAATTGCAGAATCTCATGATAAAAAGTTACTATTTTTGGTAAGGTATGAACTAGGTCATCAAAATCATGGAATTCATGCACAATCAACATAGATTAACATTCATACAACCTAACTAATATCATATCACCATCAAATCATCATCAATTTCACATTTCCATGCCCAATTTCAAATTAGGGTTCATCATCATCAAGAACTATGAAAAAGTTTGATAAACCTACCTTTCAATGTGTAGAAATCAAGAATGGGGCTTGCTAACACCTTGGAACCACTTGGAACTAATCAAATCAAATTGTATGTTTGTGTTTTGATCAAAAATCGTAAGATGAAAAAGAGGTGGGGTTCCGGCCGAATGGGGGGGGGGGGTTTGGGGGCTTGGTTTATGATTATTTTTGTTAAATTTTAGTTTAGGATAATTACTACCTAACCCCTATCTTTGTATTTTATAAAAATAAGTCTTTTAACACCTTTTAAATCGTTTTTAACTACAAAATCCTAACATTATTAATCAACAATAATAATTATGTATATTATTTGCACTAGTCATAAAATACATGAATTAAATATAACACGTTGCCACGTTACACGGTAAATTCACAAATAATATTTAAATTACGTAAACACATAAGCATAACTTAATAATCACATTATTGATTAGATTATTATTATTTTATCATTGTTAATTATTATTAAGTCACCAATGTCCAACGATAACCAGTGTGTGCTCACGACACGTGTATGCAGGACTTAACGGAACTAACGAAGTTTAACGGAAAATTACCGGATGTCACATGTTCAAAATGCACAATTATGCGATTGAGATCTATTGTTGTCATATTTTGTTTGATTCAGGTCTGTTGTTATAATGTAACGTGACAATAGTAGAAGTCAATCAAAAATGTATGACAATAATTCCACAGTACATCTCAATCGAATAAATACACACGTTAGAACAAAATATGAAGATTTATTGAATTCTTAAACCAGACCTAAATCGAACAAAATGAGTTAGATTTAATCGAAGATTTTAAATCGATGCGCCCGGTCTCGCTAGTCGCTTTATATGTTTTTTTAGTTTTAATTGATATTAATTGATTAATTTATTTTAATTAGACAATTAGAATATTGAAAAATACTAAAAAAACCATCATATTTAACAGAGATATTAACAGAGTTAGTGGAGTGGATGAAAATCGTAGCATTTGGTAAACTATAGCGACTTAAATGGCAAAAAAAAATTTTGGATTGAAATGATAAATTAAATAAAACCTAAGGGACGAAAATGATATTTTACTCTATAAAAATATAAAAACTTTTAAGTGAACAAATATAAACAAAAAAAACAAACACATACAAATAAACATAATTGAACACATTACCACACATTAACGAACATAAAGAAACAAACGCAACCTATGTTTATGTTCGCTTATTTAACTTAAAGAATAAAAAATTTTTTCGTATTCATTCATTTATTAAACGAACAAAAATAAATAAAGTTTTCTCGAATAGTTCAGGAAATATTCTCTAAACGTTCGGTTCGTTTGCCTTCCTATCAACCAAAGCAGAACCCACCGTTAACAGCTCATTTATATCAAAATATCACATTTATAAATACTTATAAACTCAAAATACAAACTGCCAAGCATACCGTAATACTAGTATTACGCCCCTTGCATTGCAGCCAGAGACGCTAAATCGTACCAAGTAGCACCATTGGCATGCTCCTTATAGTAATTATCAACATCGAAAAAGCTCATATAAAAAGAGAAATTAAAAAATACAAACAAATGAAAGTAGATGTTCAATATTAACCACACAGGTGAAACGAAACACATATAAATAAATAATTAAGTAGATCTGTAACCAGCATATTGCAATGAATTTACACATAAAAAAAGATAAGCATAAAAACATTGAACCACACACGTACGGTACAACGTGTTAACACGCCAAATTTAGACTGAAATTTAAATGAAAATTTTATAAAATATGAAAACTATATGTATCAAAATTAAAAGTAAAAAGTGTTGAAGCAATATTGTGAAAATATAAAAATATTGGGTTTAAATAAAAAATAAATATTAAAAAAATAATGGATACAACCCACTAATGCATATAATAGAACCCATGAGTCACACCAAAGTTAATAGTTAACATATATAACATATGAACTCGCGCTTTATCACGAGTTGTTAAAATTTATAATACTAGATTTTGATTTATTGTACATTAGTATTCAATCCATAATTATGTATAAAATTTATATTGAAAACTCTGTTTAAAAAAACAATGTCGAAACGTTAATATAATTTATCACATCATAACAAAAAATTTAGTTTTTATAAACCTTCATAGTTTTATGATTATAATATACGATTCAAAACCTTGAACCAGTTTTTAGAGATTGTATATTTTTAGTTTGATAACTTGTATATTATTACACATTATTAATTATTAGCAAAGTTGTTTTAATTTTATAAAAAAGCATTTACAATTACTTTAAATACAATTAATAATAATAACAATAATAATAATAATAATAATAATAATAGTATATAATAATAATAATAATAATAATAATAATTATAATAATAAAATTGCTTGTGTTGCTGCTTTTGTTGTTGTTGATTTTTATATGTTAAGTATAATGAATAGGCTCGCGTGATGCGCAAGTGCTACTTACCCTATTTTCTGACCAGACTTAAATAATGATTATTATTATTATTATTATTATTATTATTATTATTATTATTATTATTATTATTATTATTATTATTATTATTATTATAACTATGAATATATTTGGTAAATAGTATTTACTTAATAATATAATACTTAAATGAATAGCAAAAATATAAATGAAAAATATAAAATATAATGTTAATTTAAATTATTATTAATAAAGTAATACTTAATATAGTAAATTAAATCATATGCGTTAACTCCTGTACTAATTAGAATAGGTTTATTAAATTAGGACAATTTAATAATATTGTATAAAATACTTATACCATATGCTGAAATAGTTGTTTTAGGTGTTTTACGGGAAATAAAAAATTATCAATATAACCATCTGTTTTGTGTTATATAGTAGTAGAGATTCATATCATAAATTTAGTCAAATATAAATAATATTCAACTAATTAAACACATACACAGAAGATGACCATAACAAGTGAAAGGAGAAGCAACAAAGCAAGTGATGACCACATCTGTTGAGACTGAAACGCAAATGTCTATAGAGTTTTCAGTTTACGGATGTAGTGAAATGTTGGTTCAATGAAAGTAAATTCAAACGCTTCTGCTTATTATTAATAAACCTTTCAAATCAAATCAATAATTAGAAATTGACATAGATACAAATATGTCATTGCAGAAGATACATTATCAATCTTTTAAGTTTGTCTACATATGAAAACATGTTTAATTTGAATTATTTTGCCATGCACAACATTATTGTTATGAGCTATCACATCATATTAGTTTTTATATTTGATGGCTGTATTAATTGTATTATAAAAATGTTATACAAAGGGTTGTTCGCCTAATTCAACTTTCGTCGTATATAAAGCGCGCAGAAGATTTGGACGGAAACTCTTAAAAATTTGATTTGTTAAAGGGTGTTACGACAACCCCAGACCAAAAAAATAATACTCGTTCATGAAGGTTTGAAGAACAAATCAAATACAAATCTACATACAGTTAATAGATTATTATAGTGGGTTGTTGCAAATAGTGTGTGATTACCCTAAAAATTAAGGGTTTCGCTGGAATTAAGGTGAGATTCATAGCCCCGTTTTTATGTTTATGAGTTTTCAGGGAAAAAACAAACTATTTTGTGATTGATGCTAATAAATAAGACAGTTTTAAGATACTGTCATTTTGCCATAAGCTACAACCATTAATTTGGATAAAGAACCGTCTGATAATATAAGTAGCGCTACATAGGAAAATATTTCCTGCATTAACAGGATGAGTGTTGTGATCCTATATTATCTGATTTGTGATTTGTATTTGTTACCGTTATAAATCACGTGACATATAAGTAGGTTTGGTTGTAATCTTATTTATATTGCATCAATATATTTTGTTTACTCATAAAACCTATGTTCTCACCAACATTATGTTGACAGTTTTGAGTATGCTTTTTTAGGAAATCAGAATGACTAACAGTGTATTGTTTTCGTTTGATGTTTACAATGGTTAGGGTGAAGTTATTGGAAAGACATGTGTCAAAATAACTATTAACGTGTTTGAGCCTAGCATAATGGTGGATGCACACATCCACTACTATTGAAGAACAAGAAGCAGTTATTAGACACTTTTGTATTAGGTTACATATTAAAATGTATGTCTTTGCATAGATAAATTTTGTATGAACTTATATGTAACCTGAATATATATATATATATATATATATACACACACACACATATACATATATATATGTGTGTGTGTGTGTGTGTGTATATATATATATATGTATATATATATAAGTATGTGATGTTATGTTTAAAGTTTCTGTTATAAATGTTTGTATATAATTAATGTGTTTTGAGCCAAAGACTCACACCCAAGCATTTCACGCTTTCGCCGTGATGTGACATATTGCTACTTGCAAACAAATGATTACAAGACTAAAAATTTAATTATTTTATTACCAAATATAAATACTTGATTACAACTTGCGTAGATTTCTTAGATTATATTCACACAAGAGTTCGTACCCACCTAATGTTGGTTCTAGCTAGCGTATCAACAACCACGGGTAGGGTTGTAAATTCAATAGTACTATCAGTATCTTTCCATAGGCTCCATTCAAAATTATATAGTTCTGAAATAAAGTATACACGAAATTCCCATGCACATAATATTATTTTTAGCATTCCTTTACCATAGTAGAAAGTATACAAGGCTATGAAACTCACCTTGATTAATATAAAATAGATGTATGTCACACCCCGACCAATGGTAAAAACCTAGGGGGGACGAAGTAGAATTAATTGTTATAGTACATAACATTTAAAGTGTTATAATAATATTAAGTGTAAATTTTATAACATAAAATAGTCAAATATTGTTTTACAATCAAATATAATACAAGTAAACATAATTTTTCTTATAATCTTAGTTTCCAATATCCTAGTTTGCAAGTGTTCTTGTAATCCTCCCTAGGCAATTTTTTCTGAAATTATATGAAAACTAATATAGTCAAATAAAGAATTAACCATTCAGTAAATACAGGTCGACGTAGATAGTTATATTAAATAAAATGATTAAAATAATTCAATTCCCATGACATGTCAAGACTTATAAGGTAAATATTAAGCATATAAGACAAACAATAAATAATCAAACCTACTGACTAAATTGACTCGGTCCATAGATGGAGTCTTAATAAGAAAAGGCACATGCGTGAATCAGGTTTCAATCACCCCCGAGTAATCAGGTGGGGTGTGTTTTTATGTTAAAATGTAACAGCCTAAGTATCATACCAGATATTGTCCCATTTGTGTTGGAGCATATATTGTCATATATAGTGTGTCCGTCGCTTGACGAATAGTCTAGGCTTAATGTATTACACCTGATATGTTGTAAATACATGAAACTGGGTCATTCGCAGGAGCATATGCGAATGAGACTTAGTCGTACGACTGAGCCATGCTAATGGACCAGTCGTGCGACTGAGAGATGCGATTGGGGCATTCGTAAGACTGAACCATAAGAATGGTCCAGTCGTACGATTGAACCATACACATGGTCCAGTCGTACGATTGAACCATACGCATGGTCCAATCGCACGAATGGGCCCAGTCGCATCTAATATGGGCTGAGGCCTATATATGCCAGTTTCATTGTGTAGAGAGAGGGGGATTGGAGAGGGTTTGTGCCCGGGGCCTAGGTGCTGCCGGATGAGAGGGGAGATCATGCTCGATCTCCCATTGCCAAGAGTCTTGATTCTTAAGTTGTAACGAGCTTAAAATCGTTAGGTTTTATCAATGAAATCATTTGATTATTGTTCGTACTATTGTTTGTCTTTTGGTTTATCACCTTCCGTCAAGAACACGCTCGGATGTTCATTAATCCAGCGACTTCATAATTTGGTAGTAGCATGCCCTCAATCACCCACCCCATATGGTTTTAAAATACATCTAATAAGGATGATAGGGAATCCAAGATTGGCGTTGGTCTCTCAATATAATATTTTCCTCACAAAATCACTAAGTCTCACTCGTTTGATGATATAGAATCTCTAACTAAGTTGATGATAATATACTAAATTAAGGAACACGAGAAATGGTTTTTCAACATACTTGTATATATTATTTCTCAACTCAGTGTTTACAAGACTCTTACAAAGCATACATAATGAGTTAAATTGAGAAACTATATATACTACTATCTACAGCCGGTTATACCTAGAAAACTAGCTGGAATACACATCTAAACAAATACTACATTGCAAGGAGTAAGGTATCTAAGATAAAATATTATCCTATATTAGGTAGTCATGACATGTCCATGAATTACCTTTTGTTACTTACTAAAGTTGGTAACTCTACTAACTGATAAAGGTGAACAATGAAATAAAGTATGGTCAACTATATGGTCAGAGGAAAATGCAATGCAATATATCAGACGTGACAGCATGTAAGTCCCCGTTCCTGGGCACCTTACGGTTGGTCATTCATCTCACATAAACATTTTAAAACGTACATTTATCTTGCAGCGGAATTTAAAATTTCATTAATAATTAAAACATGTCATTTCATAACTTTACAACATTCGTTTTCTTCTCAAATACAATGACATGTGAAAATATGGATGCCAGCCTTAACAACTGAGTAGTCGCCCTGTGTCATCCTCAGCAACATACCTGCCAACTGGAAACACATCAAAGTCAGCGTTGCTGAGTGAGTTCTAGTTTTATATTAAAACATACTTTTCTTTCATTAAAACCGTTCTTTACTTCTTTCAAAAACATACTATACGTTCGTATATGAACACACATCATACGTACATACACATTGATAATATCATTATTATCTTCTTTTCTCATTAATTCTTTATCTTTAACTTTCATTCATTCTCTGACTATCATTCGTTCATTATCTATCTTTAACTTTCATACATTCTCTATCTTTCACTTCTATCTAGATCCGGTCACACTTTACCCTCTTCATGGCACACAGTCATGATTACTGAGGTCGAGTGACAAGGATCCCATTTCGTACGTTATCATTATGTTCCTTCCGTTCGTTACTTTCATTCGTTCGCTCTTTATCTTTCACTACGTTCATTTTCTTTTGTTCGTTTCATACATCATACATACATACAGATAATAATTGTTATTATTATCTTCGTCATCATTCGTTCATTCATTCTTTTCTTTACTCTTTACTTTTCATTACTCATCCGAGTCTGTTGCAACACGAAGTTGCTCACCTCACTATCTCATCTCATGCAATTTGCACCAATAGAGTTGTCACTAAGACCAACTCTCCCTGTGTGTGAAAACTCTTGGGGTTTAGCCAACATCGCACGCCATCTCATGGGTTAGCCCAATATCGCACGCTATATAATCCACATGAGGTAGGCCAAAATCACACGCTACATAGCACACCATAATTACCACATCGCACGTATCGGAGCAGCTACCAAAACTGAACTCCCACTGTGTCTATGTCCCCTTATGAGTTACACCGTACATATCGCACTAATCGCACCAACGGAGAGGTCACCTAGACCGACTCCCTTTGTGTGTGTGAGGGCTCTCGGGGTTTAGCCAACATCGCACGCCATCTCATGGGTTAGCCTAACATCGCACGCTACATAATCCACATGAGGTAGGCCAAAATCGCATGCTACATAGCACACAGTAAATACCACATCGCACGTATCGGAGCAGTCATCAAAACTGAACTCCCACTGTGTCTATGTCCCCTTATGAGTTAGCCAAGATCGCATGCTATAATACACACACCTTTGAGCTAACAACTCTCAATGAGCCGTGAACCTCCTTCCCTTCTGCTTGCAAGCCAATCTTACTCTCGTTCATCTGGATCCTGTCTCCCGCAATACCGGAGTACGCGACAAGGACCTCTTTCGAGTTTGTTGCGACAAAGAGTCGCTCACCTCATACACTTACTTGCAAGCCTTTCATTCATTCATTATTCATGTGTTCGTTTATTCATTCATTAATGCATGCATTCATTCATTACGTTCCTCTTTCATTATCTTTCACTTTACGTTATATAATACTTTCATTGCATTCATTAGCGTTCAACGTAAAGCCAAAGGAAGACATATATACATAATAAGGAACATACACATAATCCTAACATACATCATCACCATACAGGCATCATCATACACTCATAACACACATCTGACATACTATGCATCACACGCACCGCCAGGCACACATCACACATAACATCATGCATGTCATCGTCGTCACTTATCGTCATACATCGTCTTGCATCATCCATGCCCAACTCATCATCTACAACCCCGAGGGTCCGAGTCTAAGTTCGCACTTTTCGAAAGTTGGACAATACCACGGACATTCGGGCGTATGAACACCCTTCAGTCGCCTAGCCTCCATGCGACAGGCCCTTCATTCGGGTGACTACACCTTCATTCGGGTGACTAGACCTTCATTCGGGTGAATAGACCTTCATTCGGGTGAATAGACCTTTATTCGGGTGACTGGACCTTCAGTCTCCCCCCATTCAGGTGACTGGCCTTCAGTCTCCCCCCATTCAGGTGACTGGCCTTCAGTCTCCCCCCATTCAGGTGACTGGCCTTCAGTCTCCCGCCATTCAGGTGACTGGCCTTCAGTCTCCCCCCATTCAGGTGACTGGGCTCCAGTCTCCCCCTATTCGGGTGACTGGGCTCCAGTCTCCCCCCCATTCGGGCGACTGGGCTCCAGTCTCCCCTCATTCGGGCGACTGTGCTCCATTCTCCCCTCATTCGGGCGACTGAGCTCCAGTCTCCCCTCATTCGGGCGACTGAGCTCCAGTCTCCCCTCATTCGGGCGACTGAGCTCCAGTCTCCCCTCATTTGGGCGACTGAGCCTAGCTGATGCAGAATGGAGTTCATCCCGACTACAGCCGAGGGTTTTCGGCCCTCAAACCCTTCCAGACCTCGTTTGAGCTCAAATTAACCCCTCTAATCCATAGGGAAACATACCTCGACCTCATACAAGCCTATCCTAGTCCGAGATCAAGCCCTAAACGTACCATACACATACACATACGTACATACATGGGTTAAACACCCAAAACTCGAAAAATAGGGTTTTCAGATGTGTTCCAGCCCCCAAATCATTCAAAAACGTGTAAAAGAGGGGTCTTAGAACTCACCTTAGCAGCCTCCTCAGTTAGAGCTTCGATTTGACCCGCTATACGTCGATCTTGGCTCACAAACTCGCTTGAACCAACTTTCTTCTTCTCTTTTCCTCTTTCTCTCCTTTCTCTCTGATTTTGCAAGTATGGGGAGAGGGTAAGGGCTGCCCTCTCCCTTAAATACCCCTCGTCCAGTCGCCCGAGCTTCATGCGATTGGACCTTCAGTCGTTCAAGCTCTATGCGATTGAACTTTCAAGTTGTACGATTGAGCTCCAGTCGTGCGGTTGAGCTTCAATCGCATGACTCCCATGCGATTGGACGCTCCAGTCGCATGACACTCCAAATCGAACTTTTCGGGCGTTACAAGTCCTCCCCCCTTAAACGGGTTTCGTTCCCGAAACCTGTTGTTCCTTATACCTTCACGGGCAATACTGTCCCATCTCTTTTCCATTCTATCACTTGGAATCCTATCGCTCTACATTGTTTGTCAACATTCAACTTCGGGTCTATCTTGGACTATCGACATCGGGAACCCATGCATACTGATCAACGTTCATTTGACCAGCACCTGCGACTTCAAACATGCCATGTAGAATACGGTTACTGCATCACAATATTCGAGCAAAGACTCGGCGTCATAATCATTGAGCTTCAGAGCATCGCTGAGAACCTTCAGCTTTAATGCTTGAGGAACACGGCCATCCACTTGCTAAAGTTGCTAGCCCTTGTTTGATGTCCTTTATGTATGAATAATGACCCTCTGGTAAACCCTACAACTGACAAGAAAGGCAAATCGGCTTATTTGGTGACCCAAACCAAATTTATCCTTTCTCTTTTGCTTCCGATCTCCCATTCTTCTTGTTTGCTATGCGTACTTTGCTGTCGATGAACAATTCACAGGCTGATACTGTTCCTTAGACAACGGGTGACATAGCTTTCTCAATTGCATCACGTAATCCTCTTGGGCATCTGGTAACCTAGTGAATCCACTAATAGCAATCTCTACATCGAAGGGCTCATCGATGTTTCTTCCTCTAACATGCAACTCACAACAGAAGGAAGTAGGAACGAACTACTACTAGCATCACATTCAAGGCATAAAAGCACAAACTTAAATTATCAGAAACGTACCTGACGTCAAGTCGAAGTCCGCTCTAACCTCCCTTTGGTCATGACAAAAGCTCTAGTTTCCGCCCTCTGTTCTCCTTCCTCCAGCCTTCTTCACTCCTGAACCTTCCGCCCTTGGCTTCTCACAGTTTTCACTCATATGGCCAATTCCTCCGCAATTATAGCATCTCACGGTTCCACATTCTCTAGCCATATGACCAAACTTCCCACACTTGTAGCAAGTATTTGGTCCCCTTTTGCATTCTCCCGAATGCTCCATCCCGCAATTTACACACCTATCCGACCCCACACAAGGTGCGACCACACGACGGTCATCCCCCCGTGCGTGCTTATTATTCGCCTGGACACCACCCCGTCCAGTTCTCTTCCCCTTGCTGTTCTGACCTACATCATCTTTCCCGCCATCTTCAGCCACCACCACCATCGTTCTTTCATCATACAACCTCCCCGCCAAATCAACTGCCGACCTAAACGTGCTTGGTCGGGCAGCGATCATATGCCTACGGATGTCCGTCGGCAAGCCCTGAATATACCTCTTGATCTTTCGCGAAAGAGGTGTCACCTGATCCAGCACCAGTCGTGCCATCTCATTGAATTTAGTGGTGTATTGCTGATGTGTCATCGTCCCCGCTTCCAATTGCAGGAACTCCCTTTCAACTTTATCTATTTCACGGCGAGGACAGAACTCCTCAATCACCAGTCTTTTCAACTCTGACCATCTCATCCTTCTGATAGCCTGACTACCCTCAGCTTGGACTATATTGTCCCACCAGCATAAAGCTAAGTCCACGAAAGAATAAGTGGCAAACTTAACTTTCTGATCTTCCCGGCACTCACTAATTTCCAGTACCGCTTCCATCTCTCTGACCCAACGATGAGCGGCAGTAGCATTGCCGTTACCATCAAAGGTTGGGGGCTTGCATCGTTGAAACGCCCCATAGTTACAGCCTCGTGCCGCCACCGGCGCAGGCGCTTCCTCTTCTTCCTCATCCTCGTCATCGTAGAAAACCGTTTCAGTCTCGGGCCGTCTCCTTTCACCCGAAGATCTCCCCCTTTCTTGTCTCTCCTCGTTTCTAACAGCCTTTATCACCTCGGTCACTACAGATGGTAAGATCGTCTGCATGACCTGGTGTACTTCTTCCACCACCGCCTCTCTCATCGAGGCTCTCAAATTGGCGCTTTCGTCTGCCCCCTCCTGATGAGGAGTCTCGTGTTCTTCATGAACCACCTTTTCAACTCTAGGCCTTCCTCTGGTGACCCATGGTTCAGCACCACGTCCGCCACCACCTCCACCACGTGAAGCCTTAGAAGATCTACCACCGGCCATCCTCTATCACACTGAAAGATTCAAACACTTACACGGTCATTCCAGGGAATAGCTCAGTTCATGTCAAGTATAGTAAGTCCCTAATTACAGTGATCAGTTGTGATTAGCCACTTACCTTACTTTTCATACCCCGAGCATTACCTGTCCTGACTATATTAGCATCTAAATCTAACAGTAGCACATAAACACATAACATGCGCACACAATACCGGTTAACTTTAAGAAAATATATGATGGCACGCAGCTACTCAGTTTGGCATCCCTTCCCTTTTTTCTGTCCCATTCTCAGTTTAAGTTAAGGTTTATTTTGAAAATATTTACCCGATTCACTTAAACTTTAGCTCTGATACCAACTTGTAAGGCCCCGTTCCTGGGCACCTTACGGTTGGTCGTTCATCTCACATAAACATTTTAAAACGTACATTTATCTTGCAGCGGAATTTAAAATTTCATTAATAATTAAAACATGTCATTTCATAACTTTACAACATTCGTTTTCTTCTCAAAATACAATGACATGTGAAAATATGGATGCCAGCCTCAACAACTGAGTAGTCGCCCTGTGCCATCCTCAGCAACATACCTGCCAACTGGAAACACATCAAAGTCAGCGTTGCTGAGTGAGTTCTAGTTTTATATGAAAACATACTTTTCTTTCGTTAAAACCGTTCTTTACTTCTTTCAAAAATATACTATACGTTCGTATATGAACACACATCATACGTACATACACATTGATAATATCATTATTATCTTCTTTTCTCATTCATTCTTTATCTTTAACTTTCATTCATTCTCTGACTATCATTCGTTCATTATCTATCTTTAACTTTCATGCATTCTCTATCTTTCACTTCTATCTAGATCCGGTCACACTTTACCCTCTTCATGGCACACAGTCATGATTACTGAGGTCGAGTGACAAGGATCCCATTTCGTACGTTATCATTACGATCCTTCCGTTCGTTACTTTCATTCGTTCGCTCTTTATCTTTCATTACGTTCATTTTCTTTTGTTCGTTTCATACATCATACATACATACAGATAATAATTGTTATTATTATCTTTGTCATCATTCGTTCATTCATTCTTTTCTTTACTCATCCGAGTCTGTTGCAACACGAAGTTGCTCACCTCACTATCTCATCTCGTGCAATTCGCACAAATAGAGTTGACACTAAAACCAACTCTCCCTGTGTGTGAAAACTCTTGGGGTTTAGCCAACATCGCACGCCATCTCATGGGTTAGCCCAATATCGCACGCTATATAATCCACATGAGGTAGGCCAAAATCACACGCTACATAGCACACCGTAATTACCACATCGCACGTATCGGAGCAGCTACCAAAACTGAACTCCCACTGTGTCTATGTCCCCTTATGAGTTACACCGTACATATCGCACTAATCGCACCAACGGAGAGGTCACCTAGACCGACTCCCTCTGTGTGTGTGAGGGCTCTCGGGGTTTAGCCAACATCGCATGCCATCTCATGGGTTAGCCTAACATCGCACCCTACATAATCCACATGAGGTAGGCCAAAATCGCACGCTACATAGCACACAGTAAATACCACATTGCACGTATCGGAGCAGTCACCAAAACTGATCTCCCACTGTGTCTATGTCCCCTTATGAGTTAGCCAAGATCGCACGCTATAATACACACACCTTTGAGCTAACAACTCTCAATGATCCATGAACCTCCTTCCCTTTTGCTTGCAAGCCAATCTTACTCTCGTTCATCTGGATCCTGTCTCCCGCAATACCGGAGTACGCGACAAGGACCTCTTTCGAGTTTGTTACGACGCAGAGTCGCTCACCTCATACACTTACTTGCAAACCTTTCATTCATTCATTATTTCATGTGTTCGTTTATTCATTCATTAATGCATGCATTCATTCATTACGTTCCTCTTTCATTATCTTTCACTTTACGTTATATAATACTTTCATTGCATTCATTAGCGTTCAACGTAAAGCCAAAGGAAGACATATATATATAATAAGGAACATACACATAATCCTAACATACATCATCACCATACAGGCATCATCATACACTCATAACACACATCCGACATACTATGCATCACACGCACCGCCAGGCATACATCACACATAACATCATGCACGTCATCGTCGTCACTTATCGTCATACATCGTCTTGCATCATCCATGCCCAACTCATCATCTACAACCCCGAGGGTCCGAGTCTAAGTTCGTACTTTTCGAAAGTTGGACAATACCAGGGACATTCGGGCGTATGAACACCCTTCAGTCGCCTAGCCTCCATGCGACAGGCCCTTAATTCGGGTGACTACACCTTCATTCGGGTGACTAGACCTTCATTCGGGTGAATAGACCTTCATTCGGGTGAATAGACCTTCATTCGGGTGACTGGACCTTCAGTCTCCCCCCATTCAGGTGACTGGCCTTCAGTCTCCCCCCATTTAGATGACTGGCCTTCAGTCTCCCGCCATTCAGGTGACTGGCCTTCAGTCTCCCCCCATTCAGATGACTGGGCTCCAGTCTCCCCCCATTCGGGCGACTGGGCTCCAGTCTCCCCCCCATTCGGGCGACTGGGCTCCAGTCTCCCCTCATTCGGGCGACTGCGCTCCAGTCTCCCCTCATTCGGGCGACTGAGCTCCAGTCTCCCCTCATTCGGGCGACTGAGCTCCAGTCTCCCCTCATTCGGGCGACTGAGCTCCAGTCTCCCCTCATTTGGGCGACTGAGCCTAGCTGATGCAGAATGGAGTTCATCCCGACTGCAGCCGAGGGTTTTCAGCCCTCAAACCCTTCCAGACCTTGTTTGAGCTCAAATTAGCCCCTCTAATCCATAGGGAAACATACCTCGACCTCATACAAGCCTATCCTAGTCCGGGATCAAGCCCTAAACGTACCATACACATACACATACGTACATACACGGGTTAAACACCCAAAACTCGAAAAATAGGGTTTCAGATGTGTTCCAGCCCCAAAATCATTCAAAATCGTGTAAAAGAGGGGTCTTAGAACTCACCTTAGCAGCCTCCTCGGTTAGAGCTTCGATTTGACCCGCTACACGTCGATCTTGGCTCACGAACTCGCTTGAACCAACTTTCTTCTTCTCTTTTCCTCTTTCTCTCCTTTCTCTCTGATTTTGCAAGTATGGGGAGAGGGTAAGGGCTGCCCTCTCCCTTAAATACCCCTCGTCCAGTCACCCGAGCTTCATGCGATTGGACCTTCAGTCGTTCAAGCTCTATGCGATTGAACTTTCAAGTTGTACGATTGAGCTCCAGTCGTGCGGTTGAGCTTTAATCGCATGACTCCCATGCGATTGGACGCTCCAGTCGCATGACACTCCAAATCGAACTTTCCGGGCATTACACAGCATGTGTCAGTCAGACCATACTTATGTCCACTGGTCCATAGTTGATTCTTTTGAAGGTAACATAGCTTTGGAAGAATAAGTTCTTCCGAGGCCAATTACACTTCGGAAGTATCAACTTCTTTTGAATCTTCTGCAAGTCTGCAGGAATTCATTCTTTGAAAGACTTTGGCTTGGATCTTATGAGTCGACCACTTCAGAAGGAAAACTACGTAGTCTCGGAAGACTTAGTTTTTCCTTTGGAAGCTCTTCACACTTTAGGCTTTGAAAGATCTTTAGTTTGTATTCAGAAGAGTTGCTTTTACTTTGAAACATCTTCAGTTTGTCTTCAGAAGAGTTGCTTTTGCTTTAGAAGACTTTCTTTAGTTGTGCTCAAAATCTTCTAAGTGTAGTTTTGGTTGTACTAGCCTCATCTGATCCAATAAACTCCCCCTAGGCTGATGCTACCAAAACTTCACTCTCTTCTTCTTAAAACTTTCAACATGAATGAAATGAGTTATTTGTCAGTTTCCTTATTCTTTTCTAAAGTGGTGCTGAGAAGCTTGTACAAGTCATTGGTAGAGAGGAGATCCAATATATTGCTGTGGATGACATGTACCCTTTTTATGGCCCTCTGAAGAGAGTTAGTTGATGGGAATTATAGTCATATTCCTATCTAACTATGGAATCAGAAGTAAGGATTTGAATCATTTGAAGGAATGAATTTCCTTTAGTAGTGGCACCTTCTTCTTTTTCCTTTATCAGCTTCAACCCCTCTTCAGTTCTTGCTTTAGTTGTTAGCTCAGAAAGATGAAAGCCGCTTAAATAATATATGATGTGAGCAGCTACTTGGGAGTTTGAGGGATTAGAGAATGGCTTCTCTGCTAACTCAGCAAAGTTGAATCTACTTGAGTGTAATAGAAATGGTGTGTAATTTACCATTCTCTCTTTCCATAACAAAGTTATGAGAAGATTCATCAAACCTCCACTGGACAATTTTCTTCGTAGGAATGAGGGGCATATTTGGCAGTTTATCCCAGTTCCTGGTGTCTAGTAAAGTCACCAGTTTTCTTCTCAAGTTCTTCTATTCTTCTTGAGGGAGTCAGAGTTTGTAGCCAAGAATAAAGAGCTTGGTCCAGTGTTTCCCTGGGCAGATCAAGTAATGCATCTCTTATGAGGGAACAGGAAGAGCCATCAATGTATCTTAGTGTTACGAACTCTTCCTCACAAGAGATGTTGCTTAGGGTTGTGTAGTTAATGAGCTTTCCTTTAATCTCCTTGAACTTCTCCATGATCAGAGGCTTAGATGGATTAGAGGATGGCTTGGGTAATGGTTGGGTTTTGGGTTGTGTTTTGGATTTTAGGGTAAGTAGTGGAGGTGGTTGTTGAGAGGCAATGGAAGAGGGTGGGGTTGATGGTGTAGGTTCAGAAGTATAAAGTTCAATAGTGGGTTCAGTTTTGTTAAGAAATAGAGGAGGTATGGGTTAGGTTTTATTAGTTATGGTTTGGGTGTTGGTTTAGGTACCATCCTCTATATCCTTGAGTTTAGTATACCTCGTTCCTTCTTCCTAAACGAATGTCAGCTTTGATATCACTAACATGTAACTGTAGGGTGTTCTTAGACATGGGCCTTAATTGCCTACCTGTGAAGCCATGGACCCTAAGATAAGCTTTCATCTAGGCTTTGTCTCCTACCTTCTTGACAGCAGTATGTTTGGCCTCTTCCTTCTTCTTCTTCTTCTCCTTCACATTCTCTCTAGCAGCATTCTTCCTCTCCTTGTTGATCTGATCTTTTTCTTGGTTAAAAAGGAACAAGATCTTATCATTTTCATAAGGAGTCAGCTCCTCCTGAGAATATCCCCTTGAGCATAGGAAGGCTATCCTCTGCAACCTCTGCCTTTGTTCATCTTTTGCTTTCTTTCTCCTCTCCTCTTCCTCTTTGGCTAACCTTGTTGCTTCCTTATTCTCTTTTTGCAATAGGGTTGCCTTCTATAGTTTCATAAGCTCATCATATGGGAGTAAGAGAATGTCTTTATTATCCACTCTCAGATTGATAAGCCAATCTATCACCTCCACTCTTCTTTTGTTGTTGATACACTCTTGAGTTGCTTCTGTAGCCTTGCTGCTTGTAGCCAGCAGCTTCCTAGTGTTGAGTCTATCTTTTCCTTTGAGCTTTACCAACCTTTCTTTTATAAGAATCTCTTCTACAGCCATCTTCCTTTTTCCTTTAGGATCTGAGGAAGATTCAGCTTTTAGAGATTCTGGCTTGGATGATTCAGGTTGGGAGAGTGGGGTTGAACTTATAGTATTAAAGAGAGAGGGATTTTGAGAAATTTCTTAGTGTTTATCTTAGAGGCTAGATCAAGGAGAGCCTCTATGATAAGAAGATCATTACACAAGGAAGACAATTCAATAATCCCTTCCACAGCTTGAACTTCAGCTTCAGAAGAGATAGGAATGTCACTACCTGTCCTAACTGATTCAGTTGCTGGGCCATGAGTCCTTATTTCCCCTTCAAAGTCAATCTTAAGTTCATTGGGGACCTTAGGTTGATTAAATTCTTTCTTAGTGGTAGGTGGTGCATTCAACCTTTAAAGCTCTTCAACTCCAAAGTATGCTACTACAATATCAGGTGAGGGTTGCTCAAGTGAAGAGCTTATGAGATACTTGGTTAAGAATCTACAAAGACTAATAAGCATCCTAGGATCCACTTGAATTGCAATAGGAGGTGGCTGAGGAAGATGGTTGTTGAGTATTATATTGTCGGATAAGTTAAAGATGGAGTTGAGATGGCCAGGGTAACATCCTCATGACTTTGACTCTGTAAATTCTCCCCCTTTTTGGTAGCATCATCTTGAGAAGTAGGTGAGCTATAGGAAGAACTTAAAGAGACTTGAACAGGTACATGCCTAACACGCTTCTCAATCTATGTCTAAGCTAGCATTGCCTTGACATTTTCAATCTCAAGTTGCTGAGTGGCGGACCTATTCTCTAAAGTTCAAACCTTGAATTCAAGGTTTGAGACTTTAGAAAGTACATATTGAATGGTGAGTTGCAGACTTCCCTCATCTTCTATTGAAGAATCACAGGGATAAGATAACATACCTTGTATGTTCATACTCATTGCCAGATGTGTTTCTTGGAACCTTGGTTTCCCTTGCAGACTGATGTCTCTTCTAGAGATATCAATTGGCAAGGTTGTCCTAGACTCAGTCTCAGGTACGTTACCACTATCCTTATAGTTCAATGAGACACTCTCACTAGTGACAGCTGAGCCTACATGAGGCCCCTCCACACCTATATGACTCACCTTAGTTTTGCTTAACTGATGTGGGCTAGAAATCAAAGGTTCCTTGGGGCTCAGTTGATCTGGAGAGTGGTGTGGTAAATCAACATCATTGCCCTAAGGAAACATGAGATCGTCATCAGATTGGGTTAATAGGTTAGTGAAGGATATAGAAGTTATACCTAATGGCCCAGGACATTGGTCAATGTTAGAACCGTGTACGTACGAAGTACTAACTGATTCAAAATGAAACCTAATCAAATAGTGGTAAATTCTATTTGATTAGCGATCCAATCAGTGAGAAGGAAAACCCGGATCTATGTAACGATTAGAACAATGTTAAGAATGATTAGAAAACGATCCAGGATGAACTATGAACTTGAATGGACGAGATAGAACTCTCTGGATGGCTAGGGTATGAAATAACTTGAAGTGTTATGTTTTTTCATGAATTAGGTGGTATTTATATGTTGCAGTGTACAGTCGTACGACTGAGCCATTTGCATGGTTCAGTCATGCCACTGAGCCATATGACTCATTCATACGCACAACTGAACTATACAATTCGTTCAAATTTTGAGACTGATCTAATCACATGACTCAGTCGTGCGACTGAGTCAATCATATAGTTTAGTTGGCCGACTGGTCCGTAAGCATGGTCCATTAGCACGAGTAACCATAAGACTAAGTCAAACACATTCCTGAATCATTATTAGCTCAGAAACCTGACTAACTACTATAAACTCATATATAACATTCATTCAAGCATGTAATTGTAAATGATTTAAGAATAAGACACATTCAATAATATATATACATTCAAAAACATACCATATTACCAAAATATCCTTGTATTACACATATATAAGATTGAAAGACATAAACAATTAAGTACAATGAACTAGGGACATCGTGTATCAACAAACTCCCCTTGGACCTAGTTCACTCTATCATCTAACATTCTTCACACCATCAGCAAACTTCTTCAGCTTTTCTTCTTTTGTGACCCCAGCATGGATTTTGAATGCAAAGCACAGTCTGATTACATGCTGGAATTGAAGAGCTTGCACTATGTCCAGAGTATCATAGAATAGTGGCCACTTGTATAATGTGTATACATCATCCTCGGTCAAACACCCTGATTATCTCAATCTTTCCTTGTTGATCCAATAAAATAACAGCTTCACCTGTCATCCAGTCATAATACCATCATTTGAAGTGAGGCGTGAAGTCTTATGGCATTCTCCTTAATGGAATCTTTGTCATGGTACGGGGAGGTCTCCATTTCAGAACTACCTTAGGCTTTCTATAATTGGGATCAACTTTAGTTTTTCTCACAAACCGCCTCGATTGTTGAGATTTGAAGTTAACCCACTTAGTGTGAAACTCTTTCCTTAAGGCCCTTTCAAACCATCGTGACATCTTTCTTGGGTCAGCATACAGTAGGTCTAAACCTGCTAGTCTGTTCAGCTTAAAATCTGGTAGAGTCTTCAGATCATAAGGGTGTCTAAAGTACACTATCCCCTTTTCTCTTTTGACAGCATACACATTTAAGTCCTCGAAATACGCCCAGCTGATTATTTTCCCAGACACCATCCGATGCTTTCTATCTTTATACAACTTCGTGTAGGCATTTTGCTTTGGTGGCTCTCTTTCATTTCTCATTTCAGCTAGACAAGCAGCCCGCTTAGCTTTTCTTTGATCCATATCAACATCCTCAGCTAGAGCTGTCTTCTCAGTCTATTCTTTCTAAGTGACCTTTTCGTTTACCTTGTTGAAGGTTTCACTGTCAAACGTCTCACATAAATCAGGTAAGGCATTTAGCCTGAACATCTCAGCAATCTGTTCATCTGATAAGTCATGAATGATCTCCCCATCTTTTGGTGCATAACTCACCGATCTTCTAACAACCCCTGGCAATCAAGATTCATAGTAAACTATGTCCTGATTTGCCAGAGTTGTGCCACATCATGTTCATCGACCTGATGAGATCTATCTGCTAGACAGAGTAATCAAACATAGCAAAGTTTTATAAAACATCATAGCATCTCACATAAGTTGACATTTAATTTCATTAACTAAATACATTTCAACACATATAAGCTCAAATTACATAAACATGTTAATCATTAATTTTATCCTTCTCTTAATGATCCTTGTCTTGAGGAGCTGAGGATGAAGATCCCTGATCTTGGTTCCTTTTAGTTCGTCTCTCCTTATCAGTGTGCTTAGATGATGGAGCTTTGCCTTCACCCTCTAGTTGATCTTCATCATCATTATCATCCTTTTGCTTCTCCTCAACAGACTCATTTTTGTTTACATCGTCATCATCATCATCAAACTCATCATCACTTGAGTCTTCATCATCATCATCATCTCCATTATCTTTATCTTTAATGGACCCTCCTTCCTTCCCTTCAATCTTAGCATAATCTTTTTGTTCTTCTTTCCCAATATATCAATCTTCTTGGTGGATGCCAGCAGTAGCGATTCTGAGTTTGAAGGGCTTTTTAGCCCTAACCAAGGCATGCTCACGTGCATCATTTCTCTCAGTAAGTTTGGCAATCTATTGTCCTTGAGCTGTATTAGCCCATATTAATTGGCTGATCTGGTTGGATTTGATATCATCTGTAGCTAACAGCTTGAGTACCAACTTGTTAAGCCTAGCCAGCTGTTCCTCAAGACTAACTGAGGGTAAGGGGATCTCTGAAATATGGGAATGTGATGGGTTGAGGTGCTAGCTTATGGAATGGATGGGTTGGTTGTTAAGGTTATGTATACAGGAGTGGAATGGGTAAGGTTTGAGGAATGGTGGTTGTGGTTCTTTTAGGTGAGGCTGGTATGGACATTTGTGTAGTGGTGAGTGAGATAGTGGTAGCAGGTAAGACTGTTGTAGTAGCACGTGATGTAGCTGGAGAGGTTTGTGAGGGCAAAGAAGAGCTCATCAGCACTAATCTCTGGCGCTTATCTTTCTTATGGGAAGGCCTCGCCATTCTCTTCTTTCTTATTGACGTCGTTAACCTCTAATAGATAATAAGATCTTGGTTTGTCAAATGGTTTTGTATAGAGGTCGGCGTGCTGAAAATCCATGTTAATTTTAATCACATCGATTAAATATTTTTCAAAACAGAGACGTATGAAGTGATACTTTATTCCGATGTGTTTAGTTTTAGGATGTTTTACTGGATTTTAGTGACAGCTATTGCAGCAGAATTATCAACAAAAATAGGAGCGTTAGTAAATTGTAAACCATAGTCTCGCATTTGTTGTTGAATCCAAATGATTTGAGAACAGCAGCTTGCAGCAATAACATATTCAGCCTCACATGTGGACAGAGCAACCGAAGTCTGTTTCTTGCATTGCCATGTGACTAATCGCATTCCAAAGAACTAACACCCCACAGGTGTTGGTGTATAGTTCATCTTACAGCCTCTATAGTCTGAGTCACTGAATGCAGTAAGTTCAAAGTCATCATCATGAGGATACCACAACCTAAATGTTGGAGTGACCTTCAGATAATGAAAAATCCGCTTCACACCGATGAGATGATCCACTTTTGGTTTTGACTAATGTCTAGAGAAGAGACACGTGTTATACATGATATCAGGACAAGAAGCTATGAGATATATTAGAGATCCAATCATTCCACGATATATGGTGGTATCAACCAAATCCCTATTTCATCAGGTGCCACATCGTGATTCGTGGCAAAAGGGGTACCGGTAACAGTGAACTTATCCATGTCAAACCGACTTAGAATGTCTCCGACATACTTAGTCTGATGCAGAAAGATACCGGTAGGTGTCTGATCCATCTGTAATCCCAGAAAGAACTTCATTTCTCCTATGGAACTCATTTCAAATTTAGCTTTCATCATAGCTTCAAATTCTTTACATAAATGTTTGTTCTTGGAATCGAAGATTATGTCGTCCACGTATAGTTGAACCATCAGTAAATCACCATACTTTTATTTTATGAATAATGTGCAGTCAATTACTCCCCTACGAAAGCCATGGCTTATCAGATGTGTGGAGAGTTTCTCGTACCAGGCTCTAGGAGCTTGATGTAGCCAATACAAAGCCTTGTCTAGTTTATAGACTCTGTCCCGATGATAAGGATCTTCGAATCCTTCGGGTTGACTGATGTATATAGTTTCACGGATATCACCATGTAGAAATGCACTTTTCATATCCAATTTATAGACCTTGATCTTCATGTAGGATGCGTAAGCTAGGAAGATCCTGATTGCTTCAATCCTAGCAACTGGTGCAAAAACTTCATTGTAGTCCACACCTTCGACCTGTCGGAATCCTTGAACCACTAATCGTGCTTTGTTTCTGATAATGACTCCTTGGTCATCTTTCTTGCAGTGAAGAACCCATTATGTTCCAATAACCTTGGCACCCTTCAGCCTGTCCACTAGTGTACAAACACCTAGCTTCTTAAATTGTAGAAGTTCTTCTTGCATCGCATTGACCCATGCCTCATCTTTGAAGGCATCACTTACATACTTGGGCTAAACTTTAGAAACAAAACATTTGTATGCCCCATCATGCATATATCCCTTTTCCATCACAGTTGCGTAGTCAGTAGTGTACAGTTGATTTCTTGTCTGTACCCCAGAGAGAAGATCCCCGATGATGTTTTCCTAGGGATGATTTACACTAATCTTGGTTACAGTAGTTGTGGGAACAACCTCTTCCTTATCCAAATTTGTTATCACCGGTTGATCGTCTGTGACTGTTTGTTGTATTGCCCCAGAGGATTCAGCCGAATCATTTTCAACTTTGGTTGTACTTTCACTTGGGTTGTCCTTCTCCTCATTGCTTGTATTTTCATTTGCAGCTTCCTCATCATCTGAGGAGTCATCACTTACTTCTATATCTGTCCCTGAAGACCCATAAGTACCATTAACTGGAGCTGTAGTGCTGGAGTTTAGATTTGGAGTGTTCAGAACGTCATACATCATTTGAGCAACTATCTCTTTGTCAGAATATTCAGGCAGAAGATTGAATGATTTGAAAAATCCGTCATAATAAAAGAATAATAATGGACCTTTCCCAGCAAAGGGGTGGTGTATCATTGAACATCTACATTGCACCACACTTCAACTTGACCTGTCGTGTTATTGTACACCCGTTTGTTAGGAATATTGTATCCAAGAAAAATTCCCTCACTGCCGTTTCATTAAACTTTCCAATCTTAGCTTTTTTCAGCAACATGCAAGGAGCACCAAACGGTTCCAGAAACTCTAGGTTCGGTTAACGTTTTTGAAGCAACTCATAGTAGGTTTTTCCATGACGCTTGACTACCAGAACTCGATTGAGAGTGTAGCATGCATTCGCAACCGCTTTATTCCAGAATTATATAGGCGGTTATAAATCTACCAACATAGTCCTCATAATTTCAATCAAGCTTTGATTTTTGTGTTCAGCAACTCCGTTCATCTGTGGAGTATAAGTAGAAGAGAATTTATGTACAATCCCCTTCTCTCTGCAAAATGCATCCATCCATTGATTCTTGAATTCTGTGCCATTATCTGAACGAATCTTCCTTACTTTCAACTTGTATAGAGACTCTAATATAGTGACTAATACCTTGATTGACTTAAATGTCTCTGATTTGGACTAAAGAAACATTACCCATGAAAATCTTTAATAATCATTAGTGACCACAAAACGGTACCAGTCTCTAGCTATGCTTTTAGCACTAACAGGACAAAATAGGTCCATGTGTAGGTGCTCCAGAGGCATTTCAATTGAATGAACTTTCTTTGCTTTGTGAGATTTCTTGGTCTGTTTCCCTTTCTTGCATGATATGCAGAATCTAGAAGCTGAAAATTTTTAACTGTAACTCCTTCAACTAGATTATTTTGAACTAAGTGATTCACCTTCCGTGAATTGATATGTCCATTTCTCCTGTGCCAAGAGATGGACACTTCTCTGTGGCTTTTGACAAGATACACTATGCAGCTGACATAGTTGTAGAAGCTCTTCACATGTCCAGGACATATAGATCATTATATCTTGAAACTAAGATTAAGATTTGCTTCTCAGGGACAACATATTCCTTTTTCATAATGTAGCATTTCTTATCATCAAACATCACTTTAAATCCCTTATCGCAGATTTGAGAAACAGAAAGTAAGATGTTTTCCAATTGTAGAATGTAATTTACTTTATCAAAATTCACCTTCCGGTTTCCTACTTCACGTTGAGCTGTTATGTAGCCTCCTTTATTTCTAGAAAAAGATATACACCCCCTTTGATTTGCTTGACATTGAAGAGGAGAGACAGATTCCCGGTCATGTGCCTGGATGCCCCACTATCAATATTCTAGGTGTTAGTGATAGTGCTGTAGCGGACAACTTGCACAAAAATAGAACTGATTAGTTTAGGAGTGGGACCCAAGCCTTTGTAGGCTTGGGTTTCCCAGAGACATCACACATAGCAAACTCTACCCATTGTCCTTATGAAGTTGGATAGACAACATGCTTCATCTTATCCTCACTCTTAGACACAACTGACGATTTGGCTTCCCACAAACCAGTTTTGTGTAAGGACTGTTTGTGATAAACAGACGAATGGTTTATTGTTTGAACCTGTGGTTTGCTTTCATCAACTTGTTTTACCTCAGTCATCATAGCTTTGCAAGTGGCTTGTCTATGTTCTATGTGGTGTTTTGGAGGGTTATATGATCTTGATTTACTAAACCTTGGTTTATTATGTTCAAATAGTTCAACCCTTCATCTTGGTTTCTGATAGTGGGGACAATTTGGAGATATATGTTCTCGGTCTCCACATCAAAACAGGATCTCCATTCTACTTGACTGGGCGATCTTTTGTGTGGTGGTGAGTATGGTCTTGGATTGGTCTCTTTCTTCTTAACTTTAGTTTTCTCACCTTCTTTGACAAACATAATTTGTTTCACAGTTTGATTACTATTTCCTTTCTTTTTGTTAAGATTTTGATGATGAACAGTTTTAGACTGCGTTGATTCTGATGTTTTAGGTTTTAAAATAGAAACTTTTGAACCGAACCCAAGAGTAGCAGTGTCAT
This sequence comes from Flaveria linearis, assembly GCA_024085815.1. Taxonomy (NCBI): domain Eukaryota; kingdom Viridiplantae; phylum Streptophyta; class Magnoliopsida; order Asterales; family Asteraceae; genus Flaveria; species Flaveria linearis. The sequence continues at coordinate 43,945,509 of CM044008.1, read as the reverse complement.
CGTCTTCATCCCAGTCTTCAATTTTAATCTCACCTTTTGTGCCAGAAGTAGTTGCTTTCTCGTTAACAACTAGTGGCACAGGTTTAACTGTGGTATCCGGATCACTGACTAAAAGTGTTGTCACCACATGATCCTTTATTCGGTTATTATTTATGGGTCGATATTTTTTGTTTAAAAGGATCGCATGTGGTGGTGGCACAACCTGATAACCAATCCCTTCCCCCTAATTTTTTCTTTAACCAAGTTCTTAACAATGTGAGAGGAACTAGCAAAACTATGAACTTTCTGATTTAAAGACTCAATTTCAACTTGAAGAATTGCTTTTTCCTTCTTTGTTTCCTCTATTGTTGTTAGATGGAACTTAATATCATTTGCTTGATTAAATGCAACAACCTCAGTTTTCCTAAGTTGCTTTCTGAACATATTAATCTTTTCTTTAAAACAGCTCTCATTTTGTTTTAACACCCTGTTAGCTTCAGTGCATAATTTTAAATTCTTTACTAAACTATCAATGTGATCAAATAGTCTACCAAATTTTAAATCTATGCTTTCACGAAATTTATCACATTTTCACATGCATGTTTATCAAAAAGTGCATCTTTTGTTTCTACCTGTGATGTGCCGGAGGTGTCAGCCATGAAAGCAAACTGAGATTCCTCATTAGATATAGATTATGTGCTCGCAGCAGCCAGTTCGTCTTCAACCAAATGTTCCACTGCATCTCTAGCTTCCTCATTGTCTGAATTAGCATTATCGGCTATGTTGTCTCCCTCACTTGCTGAATCATCATTAAGCTCTTCCACTAACGCCACATTAGCTTCACCACCAGAAAAGAACCGAAATGTCCAGTCCTGTCCTTCACCTCCTTGAGTGACCATAGCTTTGGAATCTTGACTGGTTGAACTCATATTCTTTTCCTTGTCCTGACGGTTATTTGATGTGAAAGGGTTACCATTTCCAGTCTTCTTTGGTTTCACACACTTTTATTTGAATTCTCCCTTTTCACCATGGTTAACGCATGTGACTTTTGTTTTATCAAACCCAAAGGTTGTGTCTTTAGTAGCAACCAGGTTTGTCCAGTCTTTTTTAAAAACTTCTTTGCTCTTCTAACTGCACTAGCCAGAGACCATATTATGTCCATTCTTTCCAATTCAGCCTCATTAACCTATCCAATTAAGCCTCATTAACCTATTCATAGTCTTCATCAGCAAGATGACAATTTCCAATTTTTCCAGTAACTAATACATCATAAGAGTGCACAATAGCAGCAAAAAGATCCATGTGTTCCTTCGCTACTTCAATAGTAACATTTTCTAGATTCTCAATCTTTAGCTTTGTTGGATTTGCTTCTGTGATATTGTATTGAGCACTAGATGATCCTGATATTTCACTTCCAGATGACCCACTCTGAGAATTTCCAGATGTGTTGGATACGAGCGTTGATTGAAGAGGTGCTCCTGATGAAGTTGGTGTGGGAACGACGTTATACAGTGAAGGATTCTGCGTATATGACCCTTTCTTGGACTTGTCTTTTAACCTCAGCTCCTCCTCCTTCAGCTTCAAGATAAAATCATTGATGTCTAGTATGTTTAAAGTATCATTCCATCTCAGATTAGAAACAATCCATCCGCAAACCTTGCAACTGTATCCTCCATTGATGTAGTTACCCCATGTGTGTGCAACTCACTCATCATATGATAAAAGCTATTTATAATGTCATCAGGCATTCATTTCCAATGGATGAGAAGTTATCAAATTCCTTTTTGATGGCATTGTCCTTTAGCGCCTTTAAAGTGGCATTACCATCATATCGCTTTTCCAAAGCCGACTATAGCTTCTTGGACTGTTTATGTTCTGAAAATTGATGTAAAATATCTTTAGGAATCGACTGTGTTAGTAAAGCATATGCTTTCTTCTTAGCATTGTGAGCAACCTTTTACACTTCATTCATCCCACTCAAGGTCAGCTTAACAACATTTGCTCCAACTAGGGTAGAGTAACCAGTTTCAATAGCAATCCACAAATTCGTGTCTACACCATTAAGATAAATCTCAAACCGTTGTTTCCATTATGGGTATTCATCCAAAGTCAATAGTTTTGGAGGCTTCTTGTGATTTCCAATTTCATTTTCCAGTAGTAAGAGATTTTGGCTTCATGAGTCCTTCCCAGCAGTAAAAGAGGTGTTCTGATCATCCATGTTGTCAACACTTGTGGTTACCCAAAATCAATTGCTCAATCTTGAAAAACTTATGTGACTGAGTCAATCATGCGATTGAAGAATGCGGATGAGTTCAATCGTATGAATAGAGAATGTGGATGGTTTTAATCATACGTCTCAGCTTAATCGTGCGATCAGGGATACGACTGAGTCCAGTCGTGCGATTAAATTGTGCGATTGGAATTCAGTCGTGCGATTAAGACAATAGTGCAACTGAGACTGCTGATTTTGAAAAATTTGAGATCTTGAACACTTTTAGACTCAAAATAATTTTGTACAAACCCTAAACTGCTTTTAGTCGAAAAATTCAAACCTTTTGAATCATGCACACGTTAAACACTCGTTTTTAATCAAAAACCAAGATTTTTGAATAAAGAAACATTTACTTTAATCCAAACACTGATGAAATCCATGAAGAATCAAGAGCCAAGGCTCTGATACCACTTGTTAGGACCGTGTACGTATGGAGTACTAACTGATTCAACGTGAAACCTAATCAAATAGTGCGGAATCCTATTTGATTAGTGATTCAATCAGTGAGAACGAAAAGCCAGATCAATCTAATGATTAGAACAATGTTAAGAATGTTTAGAGAATGATCCGGGATGAACTATGAACTTGGATGGACGAGATAGAACTCTCTTGATGGCTAGGGTATAAAAGAATTTGAAGTGTTACGTTTTACCACGAATTATGTGGCATTTATAGGTTGCAGTGTACATTCGTACGATTGAGACATTTGCATGGTTTAGTCGTGCGACTGAGCCATACGACTCACTCATACGCATGACTGAACTATACAATTGGTTCAATCGTGCGACTGATCCAGTCTCATGACTCAGTCATGCGACTGAGTCAATCACCTGGTTAGGTCATGCGACTGGTCCATAAGCATGGTCCATTAGCATGAGTAACCAAAAACTAACTCGAACACATTCCTGAATCATTATTAGCTCAAAAATGTGACTAACCACTACAAACCCATATATAACATTTATTCAAGCGTGTAATTGTAAACGATTTAAGAATAAGACACATTTAATAGTAAATATACATTCAAACACATATCCTATTACCAAAATATCATTGTATTACACATATCTAAGATTAAAAGACATAAACATTTTAGTACAATGAACTAGGGACATCGTTTATCAACATAATTATTTCTTCAGTTGGATGATCTTTATGAGTTCTTAATTGAAGAATGGTATCTGTAGAGACAACTTCACCTAGATTAGACGTATAACCCACTGGCTCTTTAATAGAGTTTCCTCCTTTGGGTTGATACACAATGTAATCCTCTTGATGATTATCATAATCAATAGATAAATCTTCAAATAGGACTTGAATGGTTTCAATCAGATCGTTTTTAGTAAAAGAAGAACTTTTATTAGAAACCTATGGATCTTGCTTAACAACAGGATCAGAGTAAGACATTTCAGATTAAGAAACCTATGGAGGAGCTGTGCTAGTTGAAGAAGAAGGTACATCTGAAGATTTTTCATCAATTAAAGATGACATTAAATGTGACACCCGGAAATTTTACGTTACCAAACTTCGTCAGTCTCGTTGAGTCTTGCATACACGTGTCTTGAGCACACACTGGTTATCGTTTAACGTTAGATTAATGATAATTTAACTGATTATGTGATTATTATGTTACGTTTATGTGCTTGTGTGTTTTACATGTAAATTGAGAATTAATCGCGTAACGTGGAAACGTGTGCATAGATTCGTATGTTTCGTGTTTTATAAGGATTAAATGTGTAATTATTACCATGAGTTTATATGTTTATTTATTGTAGTTAAAAACCATTTAAAAGGTGTTTAAAGGGGTGCCTTTTTATAAAATGCAAAACACTAGGGTCTAAAGGGTAAACATGCAAAATTAAAATAAATAAAACAACCCAAACCGCAAATCTCCACCCCATTCGGCCGAACCCCATTCCCATCACCCTTTCTCTCCCGGTTTTGATCAAAATCAAGCAAAGAAACCTTGGATTGGACCGATTTCAAGCATTAGAAGGTGTTAGAAGCGTCAATTCGTGTTCCTTTGCAAGAATCGAAGGTTAGTTTTAGTGTTTTGTGGGTTTTCTTGATATGGCCGAACCCTAATTCGTGTATAGGGTTTAAAGGTCAATTTTTCTTGAGGTTTGATGATTTTAACATGTTAGTTAGGTTGTATGTATGTTGTTTAATGTCGATTATGCAAGAATTAAAGTTTAGTTTTAATGTTTTGTGGAGTTCTTCATGTTGGGTGATACCCTAGAGGCAAATTTATGTTCTTGGTGTTGAGTTTTGGTTGATTAATGCAATTGATGGTTGTTTGATGATTTCATAATGTTAATTTGGCTGGATGAATGCTAGAATAAGTTGATCTTACAAGGAATTGATGAATTGGAAGTTTTGTTCATAGGTTACTAATAATAGTAACTTTATATTGTCAAGAATGCTGAGTTATTGATGAATTGATGTTATGGGTGTGTTCATGGTGATAATTAGATGTTAGATTGTTATTATGATCATTTTAGTGAAGTGTGGTCAGAAACAAACTTTCTGACAGATTCTGAGTCTCGCTTTGTATGTGCCACAAACAGGTCATAACAGGTCCAAATGATGTGTTCTGGTGCCCAAATTGTTTGTTACTGACTATAGTTTCTAGAAAGGGTAACCACACTCCAATTGGAGGTGGTTAAGTTGGTGTTTTACTTGTTTTGGCTAGAAGGGTCAATTCTGTCCTCTTGGATAGAATGCATGTGTTGACTTGTTTGATGTGCCATTTTCATTCCGTAAAAACTGAGACCAAACCCTATGGTAAAACATTTTTTCTAGGAATCCTCTGAACTCCAAAAAAAGAATTAACCCAATAGCTATTTTCAAATGGGAGTTATGAACAATTTGGCAAGCTAACTCCATCAGCCCTCCGGTTGAGAGCTGCTGTAACATTTTTAGTTTTTCTAGTAACTCCACGCCCTTAAAACCTAAAAAAACTTTTCACATACTTAATTGACTCATAGGAGAACCTACTGAAGTTTGGCCTTGGCCTAAATCCTTGGTTGGTTATGTGTTTGACCGTATCATCCGAACATCTAGAATCTTCCGGAAAACGCAGATTCTGGAAAACGAGTACCTACAACCTGTAGCATATTTACTTGGCTTTTGCGTGTAATGTTAGTACTACTAGAATTTATTTTGATGGTATAAGTTATTAATTGGACATTTTCTTGATGTTAGGATCATGCTAGAGTATTTCTTAAGATGCTTATTGTGATGAAATATGTTAATTGGCTTGTATGGAACTTGATGATCATGTGTGATGTTGAATGATGATTACTAATTAGGACATCATGTTTGGGACTGAAAATTGATTGTTATGATGTATGTTAACCATGCTTGAGGAATGATTATGTTACTTAAAGGAATTACAACTCATAATGTCACCAACGGGTCAAACGGGTCAACCGAGTCAAACATGTCTACTGAAACCTTGAGTTTTTGGTTGTGTGTGCTTAGGGTTCCACATGTTCTCAGTTTACATGTAATTATGCACTTACATGATCTAGGTAACCTCTGAAGGTTATTGGTTCACTTATTCTCTAAGTAAACTTTAAATAGTTGTTACGCATACCAGGTGAGTTTACAACCCCACTTTTACTTTATACTCTTTTTGGGAGAGAGAAACATGCTGCTTTCCTAAATGTTACATTACATTGGGTTTTTGTAATACTGCATATACCTGATACTATGGTGTTATACTTTGCCTTTCGGACCGTTAATATGCAAATAGCGAGGTGATTGTTAGTAGATCTACTGGGATTGACATACCCCGCCCGAGCTAGTCAAGCTAGCTTAACTGGAGGTCAAACGGGTGAACGGTCAGCCTGTTTTATAGTGTTGTGGTGGGAAATCCACAGCCGGGCATACTTTATTACCATTGATTACATGTCAGCTCGGTCGCGACTTCATACACATAGCGATTGCTATGGTCTAGCTACCCATTATATGCTTTGATTACTAAATTCGGGAATTACATTACTGATACTTACGGTTTTCTGATAAACCTGTGAACTCACCAGTCTTGTACTGACTTTTGCATGTTTTCTCTCAGGACATTGAAATGGCACGTATAGGAGCACAACATCCACTGCAAGTCATTCCGCTTTCATCCCAAACTATTTTCAAGATTTAATTTTATTTACTTTACATAAATTGGATTGGGCGCGTGTTTACGTGTTCCAAAACTATTGTTAAATGTTTTCCTGTTTTCGCTTCCGTAATACTTAAATACAAATTGGTTTATTTCATTATTAATAAGCAACTCATATGATTTGTAATTGTCGAGTCGTTTGGTGTAACTGATGGTTATCTGAGATCCTGGTTATGTCACACGCCTGGTAGTAAAACCCCGTTTGTGGAAATTTAGGGTGTGACAGAGTGGTATCAGAGCATTAGTTATAGCGAACTAAAATGAACTTTGCATCTCATTTGCATTGCATTTTAGACTGTAGCTGGATTTGCATTAGTTACACACACATAGATTACTAAGTTGTACTTACTTAATTTGGTTGCCTGAGAACTTTTGCTTTAATGTATCCCTGTGAGTTTACGACTACAGGGATGGTGGCTCCGAGTTGCTGTGAGTCACGGTAGGGGTTACTTATTAATTTCTTGAACCTTACTGATCCTTTCGTATACTTTGATTGATCAATCCCGTTATAATACTTACATATTTGGTACTCCTATCATTGATGACCACTGTACTTGACAAGATATGTTAGCCTGATAGGAGGAACCAGGGGAGATCATGCAAAGCAAATTACCATTACGGGTGCACACGTAATTGTAATTTGTCGTGCATGCTAAGTCCGGTGAATTTGGTCGGGTGGTAACGTTGTAGTCAGTATAAGTCATCATTTCTACACCTTGAGCAAGAAAGTTTCAGTTTTCATAGAACATAACTACGGATGTGGAAACTATCTATCAGTTCTACTCGTATGAATGCTCACTCTTACCTCGAATTTGGATGAAATTCAAACCATGACATTTGTGCTAATCCCTCGGATTCTGATTGATTCTCTAGCTTGTCTATTTCTTTAAATCCTTGAATTTCTCTTCCTTTTCATTCCAAGACCAAGGGGTTATTTTCATGCGACTGATAGCTTTGGATTATGATATCTAGTTGGATATTTACTTATTTATGTATATGGCAATTTAAAGAATGTCTGGAAGAGGACGTGGATGCGGGAGAGGTAACATCTCCATGACGCCTGTAGAATTGGCGGCGCTAATCAATTAGAGTGTTACCGCAGCATTGACAAGCCAACACCCTCCACGACAGAATCCAATTGGACAACCAGTTTACACCTACAAGTCCTTTATGGACTGCAAACCTAATCCATCCAGGGGAACTAAGGGAGTAGTGGGACTGCTCCGTTGGTTCGAAAAGCTGGAGTCGGTGTTTGAAATCTGTAACTGCCCTGTCGAGAGTAGGGTGAAATATGCTGCTGGTACCACGAATGATGTTGCACTGAGCTGGTGGAATACGCAAGTCCAGATGTTGGGTGTTAAAGCTGCAAATGCCATGACTTGGAAAGAATTCAAGAGTTTGTTGAAAGAGGAATACTGTTCCAGAGATGAAGTGCAGAAACTAGAAACTGAATTCTAGAATTTAAAAATGGTGGGTTCCGAGGTTGAAGCCTACACGACTCGTTCCCACGAGTTGGCTACCTTATGTCTCACTATGGTCAACCAGGCTTACAAACGGGTTAAAAGGTACATAGATGGGCTAGTACCGGAAATACAGAGCATGGTCACCACTGCTAGACCAGCTACCATTCAGGAAGCTGTCCAACTGGCCCACAAGCTGACTGACCAGGCTGTCACTCAGGGTAAACTGCCCCCGCGTGGTGCTGCATCTGGTCCCAATAATAACAAAAGGAAATAGGAACCATCTTCCACCGGGAAGCAATCTTCATCCTCTACTCATCAACCCCAACACAAGAAGTTCAACCCATCCCAATCTTCTCATGACATGGGGAATTCGGGTGGCTATAATGGAAATCATCTGAAGTGCAACAAATGTAAGTTCCATCATGCTGGACAATGCACAAGGAACACTTGTAAGAGGTGTGGAAAGTTTGGGCACGTTGCTAAAAACTGCAGGGTAAACCTGTCGGGAAAAGGACCTCAGCAGCAGCAAAACTATAACCGTACTGAGTGTTATGAATGCGGTCAACCCGGTCACTTTAAAAGGGAATGCCCAAAGCTAAAATGGAATGAAAATAGTGGTGCTACTGATAGATCTAACGACAAAAACAATGGTGGTAGAGGCAGAGCTTTCATCATGGGCTCAGGTGAGGCTCGAAACGACCCTACTGTAGTATCTGGTAGACTCTTTATTAATGAATGTTACGCCTCTGTTTTATTTGACTCCGGTGCCGATAAAAGTTATGTATCCATAAAATTTAACAAAGTACTAGGAATGGTACCTACTAACCTGACTTCTGAGTACACCATAGAAATAACCGATGGTGGGACGGTAACAGCAACCCAAGTGTTTAGAAACTGTAAGCTAGGCTTATCTGGACACACCTTCTACATAGACCTTGTACCTGTCACACTCGGTAGCTTCGATGTAGTGGTCGGGATGGATTGGTTATCCAAGAACAGTGCTGAGATTATTTGCAAGGAGAAGCTGATCAAGTTACCCATTTCGGACGATGAAATTCTTACAGTGGAAGGTGATAAGGTGGGTGCGGTGGTCGGCATCATATCATATTCGAAGACTTAGAAATGTCTCAGGAAAGGACACCTTGCCTTGTTGGCACTTGTTACTGAAACAAAGACGGATGAAAAGCGAGTCGAAGATATTCCAGTTGTCAAAGACTTTCCGAGGTACTTCCCGAAGACCTACCTGGCCTTCCTCCACACAGATAGGTGGAATTCCAGATTGAATTAGCACCCGGAGCGACTCCGATCGCTCGGGCGCCATACCGTCTGGCACCGAACGAACTACAAGAGCTGTCTAAGCAATTGCAAGAATTGTTAGACAAGGGTTCATACGTCCCAGCTCTTCACCCTAGGGAGCTCTAGTACATTTCGTTAAAAAGGAAGATGGAACCTTTAGGATGTCTATTGACTACCGTGAATTGAACAAGGTGACGATCAAGAACAAGTATCCACTTCCGCGTATCGATGACTTGTTCGACCAATTGCAAGGATCTAGCTACTATTCCAAGATTGAATTGAGATCGGGTTATCATCAGTTAAGGATTCAAGAAGAGGATATTTTGAAGACGGTGTTCCGGACTCGCTATGGACACTATGAGTTTGCTGTAATGCCATTCGGACTGACCAAAGCCCCAGCAGTTTTCATGGACCTCATGAATCGCGTCTGTAAGCCTTATTTGGATAAGTTTGTCATTGTATTCATCGATGATATACTGATCTACTCCCATAGTAAGGAAGATCATGAGGAACATTTGAGAACCATACTAGAATTATTGAGGAATGAACAACTTTATGCTAAATTCTCAAAGTGTGACTTCTGGATGCGCGAAGTGCATTTCCTTGGGCATGTGGTGAACGACAAGGGTATACATGTGGATCCATCAAAGATTGATGCCATCAAGGATTGGCCAGCACCAAAGACGCCTACCGAGGTCCGACAATTCCTTGGTTTGGCAGGCTATTACAAATGATTTATTGAAGGGTTTTCAAAAGTGGCACAACCTTTGACTGCCCTGACCCATAAGGGAACTGTTTACATGTGGGGTAGCAAAGAGGAAACAACATTCTAGACACTTAAAGACAGACTCTGCATTGCACCAATCCTAGCCTTACAAGAAGGGACTGATGACTTTGTTGTTTACTGTGATGCTTCCATCCAAGGTTTGGGATGCGTACTGATGCAACGTGACAAAGTCATAGCTTATGCGTCTAGACAACTCAGGGTGCATGAGAAAAACTACATAACGCATGATTTGGAATTGGGAGCTATAGTGCTTGCCCTGAATATTTGGAGACACCACCTATATGGAACCAAGTATGCGATCTATACGGATCACAAGAGCCTCCAGCACATATACGATCAGAAGGAACTGAATATGCGACAACGACGATGGTTGGAATTACTCAATGACTACGATTGTGCAATCAAGTATCATCCAGGTAAAGCTAATGTGGTAGCCAACGCTCTTAGTCGGAAAGAAACATTAAGACCTCGTCGGGTGCGTGCATTACAGATGACCATACATTCTGATCTACCTATGCAAATCAAGGCTGCTCAAAGTGAGGCCTTAAAGACTGAGAACCTAAAAGCAGAATCCATGCGAGGCATGGAGAAATAGTTAGAGATCAAAACTAATGGAATCAGTTACTTCATGGAACAGTTAGAGATCAAAACAGAATCCACTGTATGGGAATTTGAGAGAACTGGTAATGAATGAAGCTCATAAGACACGTTACTCAGTTCATCCAGGTTCAGATAAGATGTATCAGGATCTAAAGGAGTTTTACTCGTGGCCGAACATGAAAGCGGAGATTGCCGCATATGTAAGCAGATGCTTAACTTGCTCCAGAGTTAACGTGGAACACCAGAGACCATCCGGCTTACACCAGCAACCAGAAATCCCAGTGTGGAAATGGAACAGATTTCAATGGACTTTATTACGAAGTTACCCAGGTGTTCCAGCAGATGCGACACCATTTGGGTTATGATAGATAGCTTAACAAAATCCGTACATTTTCTGGCAATCCGGGAGACGGACCGAATGGAGAAACTGACACGCATTTTCTTAAGAGAAATAGTCTCTCGGCATGGTGTGCAAGTATCTATTATATCTGATCGTGATTCTCGGTTCACTTCTCATTTCTGGTGGTCATTACAACGATCATTAGGAACACGACTAGATATGAGCACTGCGTATCACCCGCAAACCGATGGCCAGAGTGAGCGTATGATCCAGACACTAGAAGACATGTTGCGTGCCTGTGTGATCAATTTCGGCAGCAGTTGGGAAACTCATCTACCATTGGTTGAGTTCTCCTACAATAACAGTTATCACACCTCAATTAAAGCCGCACCATTTGAGGCACTTTATGGACGTAAGTGCCGGTCACCTTTATATTGGGCAGCGGTTGGAGAAAGCCAACGTACTGGTCTGGAATTGGTGCACGAAACAACTGAAAATATTGTACAAATACGTACTCGGATGGCAGCGGCATGTGATCGACAGAAAAGTTATGCTGACAAGCGTCGTAAACCATTGGAATTCCAGATTGGCGACAAGGTACTTTTAAAAGTCTCGCCGTGGAAAGGGGTAATACGTTTTGGCAAGCATGGGAAGCTAAGCCCCAGATACGTGGGGCCATTTAAGATTGTCAATCAGATTGGCCCAGTAACCTATCAGTTGAATTTACCTGAATAACTCAGGGGGATATACGATGTGTTTCACGTATCCAATTAGAGGAAATGTCTATCTGATGAATCATTGATCGTGCCATTGGAAGAACTAAAGATAGATGACAAATTACATTTCATCGAAGAACCAGTGGAGATCATGGATCGAGAAGTCAAAACCCTAAAACGTAGCAAGATCCCTATTGTGCGTGTTAGGTGGAACTCAAAGCGTGGACCAGAGTTTACCTGGGAATGTTAAGATCAAATGAAAAA